>LWMK02000189.1:0-45212 GCA_001693075.2 Taenia saginata
ATCTAAACACCTACAGCAGAAGCAGAATGCTTGCGAAAATGGCTTAGAATGTTATATTTCCAATGGGTTGATTGGCAGAAAATATAGAATGTGTACAGTAAACTAATTCATCTCGAAGACTCTTCCAATGTTGAATTCAAGGGTGAGGTAAGGCTCTGGAGTGTACTTTGTTGATGCTGATGACCTCAGGAAAAGTCCACAACGCTCTTCAACATCTTCTCAAGTTGTGCTCCCAGTGTGCGGTGAAAAGGGCAAGAGAACTAGCTAGACTGACCAGTGCACGTTACACGATGTGTGTAGATGGTGAGTTTTGAGGAGACGTCCTGACATGCCAGACATGTCGACAAGTTTGTCTTCTACTTAAATGAATCGTAAACTAGTTTACATCCATAGTTAAACCACTGTGATTCCTACCAATCCAATCTTTGAACATCGTTGTTGATACACCTATGTAAAAGATTGCCTCTCCCACTTCAAAACAGCACTTCAATCGATCAGTGACTCCAACAGCTTTGTGGATTTGATCCTAGTGCAATAAACACGTCAAAACACCGGCTTGCAATCATTAACACAGATATCAAGGGATCCAGGTGGTCTGCCTGATGACCCAGTGCCTAGTATTGTGCAAAACACTTTGTTTCCGCACAAAATAAAGTACCCAGCAATAGCTGTGAACATATTGCTGCCACAGAAATTGCTTAACTTCTCTGACGCCACTTATTTTATGTTAGCTCCCACTCGGTGATAGTTGATCAAGCTGTGCAAACGCCTGGTGATTGAAGGCAGGACTGCTGCCCAAACTGCACCATTGCATTCAGAAATTCCCCGAAGAACAAAAATAGCAAAAATTTGCGTAATCGGCTGGATTGTTTACTCCAACACCCATAAAACGAAGTGAATGCGTAGGTTACCAACTGGCAGTAAATCGGGAGAGTTCGACACACAAATGTTGGTTTATTCTAACATTGGTTCGAGAATTGAACAGAGCGTTTGCCAGAGACGAATCACTCGCTTGACCCGCATTAGAAACCACTTTAAAGCTCAGTGCTAGTGGGGTGACTCAGTCACGGGTGCTATCTCGACCTCACTGCTGCGTGGCCCGTACCATGATGACACCCATCCAAGCATACCACCGTTTATTGGGGTTTTCCGGGCAAATTGACCTTATGTGTTACCGTTTATTTACAATTTGTCCAAACAGATTAGGTCATTGATGGAGTTTATGATGGAAATAGGCAAGAAATTTCACAAAGCGAGGATGATTAATCAAATTTTTGGTTTTCCATTGAGCGGAAGTGAGTGGAAATGAAGCCCTGCTAATTTAGGCTTTGAGAATAGAGTGTGGAGTGAGCCTAGTTGAATTAGTGATGGCTAACGATAGAGTACAAACTAGCCGGTGGCAATGAAGTCTCAATGACCAGCCATCATACCAGTTTTGCCAGGCCCTGTCTAAAGGCCAATGATTGTGGACGACAAGTATAGGTTTGCCACTTGAAGTGCTCTGGAGAGTAAAGAAATAGCTCTATTTCCCTGCAATATGTGGCGCAGCTGAAGCTTCAAATGCACACATTTCATGGTTTCCTTTAGCTAGGGAAAAGAGGACGGTACGCCCAACTTCAAGTTTAAATGCTTGCCGGTGAGGTAAAAGGACCGGATAGTAAAGAGGCTAAAATAATGCGCAAGTTGGATCCAATCGCAGTGACCACATGCACTCATGCTTATGTGAAGTACCCATTGGTGTTCAATTGTAGCAACAACCAACTCAACGCATTTCGGAGTAAACAATGGATTGAAAGGTCAAAGCGCGGCATGTGGCAATTTACCTGAGGCTGTAATTAAAGTTTAGTGGGTTCGTGTTAGGTCGCGTGAAGAGTGCGTGGTGGACCACCGGAAACTTCGACCTCAAGCCCCATACGCGAGGCATATTACCACTGATGACGTAAAAATAACAGGTTTCGATTTGATTCTTTAAATGGGATCAGGTGTTGCAGGTGGGGTCGCCAATCAAATTGCGTTCCGAGCCGCCCGATGTTGTGAGGTAAAATGACACACAGAGAAGGCAAAATGCCTTAGTAACAGAAGAGTGGAGAATGACGAGAGAGTTCCTCATTCGATAGGAAGACTCAGTGTCTCACATCTCAAAGAATTGCGCTTTATTTTGAGGATGCACCGGATGGTAATTCATTCCATTTTCTAAGTCCATCGATTTGTGCATTTCCTGGTGGCTACCGCTTTTCTTGATACTAGAATTACGTCCATATAGGAATTGTGGTAAACGGACATCTGCACGTTGAAATTGGGCAGTTGTTGCCCTTTTATGCAGTTGCCTTCCTGCTTTTACCGATTTTGTTTTTAATTCTCATGTTTTACTCGACGCTACCCCACCTTAACGCACCTCCATTTGTCGCTTTCCACTAGGCAGAGAATTATCCACACCAGCTGCATTCGAATGGGGTACCTAGGTAGCAAGCGAAAGGGCGCTGGAAGGCCTTCTTGGCTGACTGCTCTGGTGACACTGCGCCCTGCCATAGGAAAGTCGCCTTGTTAGTAGCCGTCTTGAATGAATGGCGTCTGGAGAGGTTCTATGATGTGGCAAATCAGCGAAGCACTGCTTATAGATTGGCAAACTGCGACCTTAAAATCACATTGCCGCGTGCACCAACGCGCCTTACGTGTGGATGGTTTCCCCTCAGTTACATTGTGCCAAATAGCTAGCACACTGTTGCTTCAACGCTTAATTCTCTTCCTATTTCATGTTTGGAAGGTCGACTAGTCCTTGGCACCTTATTGTGGCTTTGGTCTGGCAAATCCATATCGATGCTTATATTTCCTAGTCTCCTTGTTTCTCTTCGGTGCACATGCGTTGGATTTGCGCCGGGCCCACACAAAATCCAACGCCATTTCATGGAGGCACTTATAAAATCGAGAAGTTGCACATTCTCGCTCCTTGGGAGTTCAAAGCGACTACCTTTNTGGGAGTTCAAATCGGCTATCTATGATGTTGATGAGCTAACCCCTTTTGTTACCTTCAAATTCGCATGATCCACAGTGTTTGGTGGCAAACTAGATCTTCGTTTGACTTCTCAGTACTTGACGTTCGTGTACTCAATGCCAATACCAGGGATGCGTTCATGATGTACAAGTCTCACAAAGCGCACTAAGCGTGCATGTCGGTGCGACATGGCCAACCCGGTACAAATATTGCTCAATTGTAGATTATGCGACCCAAGAATAAATCAAAATTATTTATTGTGGATTGTTGAGGAATTTCGCAGATTGAACGAGACTTGTATAGCCACACCAATCAAGTCGTATGAACATATTTTCAAAGTCATAAGTGTTTTCATGTTGCCTAACCTCTGATCGCATTGTTAAGTCCACCAACAAGAACGGCGTGCGGCCATTATTACGGTGAAAACATCTACCGATCCTGAGACGGGTGCTTAATACAGCTGTTTAGGTGGAGCACGCGGGTTCCGTGTTAATAACGCAAATGTTCTGCCCATTTGAATCACTCACATTCAACCACTTATCAAACTACGCCACCTTGGCATCTGAAGATGGTTCATTTCTGAACCAATTAGTGTTCAGCAACTCCGTGCTAAGCATGGTTTGGTAGTAAGTCTTCCTTTGCATTATCATGTGCAATCTATCTGTCTTGGGGTTGCAGAAATCCAAACATCGTACTGCACTGGCAGCATTCGAGAGGAGACTAACAAGTCAAAATTGGTTTGCCTCAGCCATCTTTGGACTCAAAATCAGTATTAGTTTGATGTAAATGCATCGTTCCCCTGGACTTGCACAAATCTCCGCGTCCTGATGACTTGTATGGCAACTTGGCTAGCATTTATGAAGGACGTGCAGCAGATGCATAAGCCAATAGACGCCTCCACTGACAGGCAGGCATCCATCGTTGGGATCGATGAACTGAAGGTGAAAGTTTATCTGCGACTTAAAACCGGCTTCAACGCACACGCCGACTTTCTGTTGACTGCAAGCATCTTCGACATTTTTGCCAACAATGGCATTCACCTGAAAGTCCATGGGAGCATCCCCTCGGTTACAGAGAAGCTGCTAGTTGGATATTCGAAAGAGCTGCGTTGGTACTGGTTGCGTAATTTTGTTGTACCTACAATGAAGTAGGTGGAGGTTTTCAACGNCTCAGCCATCTTTGGACTCAAAATCAGTGTTAGTTTGATGTAAATGCATCGTTCCCCTGGACTTGCACAAATCTCCGCGTCCTGATGACTTGTATGGCAACTTGGCTAGCATTTATGAAGGACGTGCAGCAGATGCATAAGCCAATAGACGCCTCCACTGACAGGCAGGCATCCATCATCGGAATCGATGGAATGAAGGCGAAAGTTTATCTGCGAATTGAAACCGGCTTCAACGCACACGCCGACTTTCTGTTGACTGCAAGCATCTTCGACATTTTTGCCAACAATGGCATTCACCTGAAAGTCCATGGGAGCATCCCCTCGGTTACAGAGAAGCTGCTAGTTGGATATTCGAAAGAGCTGCGTTGGTACTGGTTGCGTAATTTTGTTGTACCTACAATGAAGTAGGTGGAGGTTTTCAACGCATGTCACCCTTTAGTTTCTGCATAAACAACCGTATTTGATGCAGGGATCTTTTAACGTAATGATCAAGCTGTGGTGTATAGGTGATTACATACTAACATCCAAGTATGAAATTAATAACCCTTAAATTATGGTCTGTAGCTTCCAAAAGCAATACTTATCACTTGTGCTTTTCCCTTGAAAACGGTTTGCTAACTAGCGAAACATTCGGCCATGCGAAAAAAGAATGTTGCGTGTGGGGATAAAACACATTCAAACAATTGCAGTCGTAGTGGAATAATGTTTACACAGATTAAACTCGCTTTAAAATGGAAATCGGTTAATGTGGGAGGTGCCTTTCGTGATAAGTTACTTATTGGAAAGCTACAAAATATGCCCACTAATTTAATCTATTCTGCCAAGCAGCTTACCTAAAATTTGATTGATTTGAGGAACTATCAGCTGCTTTGCGCCTTTTCAGTCCAATTTGACTTCATTAACCACCTCTCCTCCAGTGAGGAGAAAACCGTTTCCGCCAGCTTACTCAATCCACGCGGTTTCGGGCGAAAACACCATCTGTTGATCAGAAGATTAATGAGGTGTCTTCATAGATGGCTGGATATAATTTTGAGCTGCTCCGAAGGAAGTATTCTATGAGTCAAGGGCGAGGTGTTCGAGCAGGTGTGCACTGCCTTCGCCAAATCTCTTAGGTTATTGCGCCTTTACGGGAGACAGAAAGTAAGGGTANTAGTTCCAGTGCATTGGAAAAAATGCAATGTGTAGTTGCATTCAAGTACTTTCACCAACTTCTATGGCTTATAGTTGCATTCAAGTACTTCCACCAACTTCTATGGCTATAGCAGACATAGCAAAATCACACAATTAGCATAAACAGAGCTTCTATAAGAATGATGAAGAGCTCCTATGGATGTCCAGATGAGTACAAGGATTATTAGAAATGTCGGAAATGCTTACAGTCAACAGGGCTTCCGCATTCGAGTTGAAGCTAATTAGATTCTGAGGGAAACATTCACCACCCTCTCATTGTTTTCGGTGGTGAGCGGCTGCTCATAAGTGGAGGCTTCAATTGTCCTGTGCAGGCTGGACGTACTTCATAAATGTTTGCGTGTTTGCTAAACATGTCATCTGGACGAGGCTAAAGGAATGGGACACCTTAACTAGGCCACAACTGGTTCGGATCCTGCCCCACGTCGGTCTGCCTTGCGATGCTGCCAAAATAACGCAACACTGGGACAGTTAGAGCTCTAAGACCTGTCGATCACACTTATTAATATAAGGGGAAATTGGCCGCTAGAATACACCCAGAACGAGAATGTTAGGCACTGAGCAATTTTGATAACATCATTTAACCTATGATTTGAATGTGGGTGATTTGAATGAGCTAATTTGTAATTCAATTTGCCGTTCCCTCCCATGGATTAGTGCAATGCGTTCTTGAAAAAAAGCGCTCCACATTTTGAACGAATAATCCAACCTGACAGTGTATACCTATGCCCTGGAGTCGACCATCAAATACCTGTTTTAACAAATTAGGCACCCCTCCTATGATTATTAGCCGTCACCCTTCTGAGTGTAGGTAACGTGCGCTCCTGCGGCTTTCCTTTCATGCTGCTATGTGACAATCAGTCACACTACACAAGTTCTCAGTCACCTGTAACCAGGATAACTGAATTGTTCTAATTTTTGGATTGCAGCATGATGACACTCATATCCCTTGACAGACGTTCACTTAGGTCAAGTTGCGACGCCATATTCTCTTGCTAAGATCTGTAAGACAGGACAAGCTAATAGCGCATCCTTGCTACACATACATGACCTAAAGCGAATTTCACAATCCTAATTTCTCCTACAACACAGCTTAAGAGTTAATGGCGCCGCATCTGTATCACACATCTCATGATTGTGCCAAGTTGAAG
Organism: Taenia saginata; assembly: GCA_001693075.2. NCBI lineage: Eukaryota > Metazoa > Platyhelminthes > Cestoda > Cyclophyllidea > Taeniidae > Taenia > Taenia saginata. The sequence goes on from LWMK02000189.1 coordinate 6,500, forward strand.
GCTGTCAAGACAATGCAAACAAATCAGCAGATGTCCATTTTGAAAATCTAAAATTACACCTCCATTGCAGAAATAAGTGCGAAGACTTTTACTGCTGCCAATCTTTGCATAAGGATTCGGTTGCTAACTGTACACATGGAATGCAATGTTATTGCATATTTATCAAATAGATGGGATAAGAAAATGGGGAGCCGATTTTGGGAAGTACAACATCAATGTGGATTGCTTAAATCAAAAGCGACTCTAAGAATTGAAATGTAGAACAAATGACATCTCAACATTGAAAAGCAAAACGAACCACACAGTAAGCTTACGGCGTCCTAAATATTCTAGACATCGGAGTTACAACGACAACTGTTGCTTGATTTGAGGGATGGTCCTGTTTATCGCATGCAGCAGTTTCACCTCAAGGTCATGGCGAGCTGATATTTTGGTTCACCAGACGATGCAAGTCTTTGCATTTCGAGATTCCACCGTTCCAGCGCCTAGCAAAGATGGCCAACCTTAAAGAGGGTTCGCCTTTGTTAGAATTTTGGAAAGTACAGGATGAAACATCGTGCTAAATGGTTTCATTCCTAAGCTTGCAGTACCATATTTTGCATAATAGTTCAGCACGAATGTTACATTGCTTGCGACTCTCTCTATTTCCCTCGACCAGTCGCAGCTCTACTACCAGCACCGCGTTAATGCCCATCTAAGGCAGGTTACTGTCGATCATGATGACCGATTTCGTCCGCAACCGGTACTGCACCAANACTGTTTGTCGCATGCAGCAGTTTCACCTCAAGGTCATGGCGAGCTGATATTTTGGTTCACCAGACGATGCAAGTCTTTGCATTTCGAGATTCCACCGTTCCAGCGCCTAGCAAAGATGGCCAACCTTAAAGAGGGTTCGCCTTTGTTAGAATTTTGGAAAGTACAGGATGAAACATCGTGCTAAATGGTTTCATTCCTAAGCTTGCAGTACCATATTTTGCATAATAGTTCAGCACGAATGTTACATTGCTTGCGACTCTCTCTATTTCCCTCGACCAGTCGCAGCTCTACTACCAGCACCGCGTTAATGCCCATCTAAGGCAGGTTACTGTCGATCATGATGACCGATTTCGTCCGCAACCGGTACTGCACCAAACTTCATTCAGCGCAAAACATTAAAAGCTCTGTCCCAGAACGCTCCCGCGTTTACAATAGAAGTTGATACGTAAATGATCCTGCAAATTCGTGTGAAATCAGATTGATACATGGCAACAAGCGAGGTTCAGGGTCGGACATCAGGCCCTGCTGTACGGGCTATCACTACTATCCGGATCAGGCAGAAAATAAACATCTCGACAAATAACAAGCATATATACTCACGCATTCACCCATATTCTCATTCATTCACCATGAATCAACTGGTATGAACGCGTATACACACTAAAATAATCCTTTTCAATGCTAGCCTTGGCCGCAGAAGAAAAATCACTCACCTTTTGATAATACTTGGCCCTCAATCGCCGGCAAAACTGTCCATTTGGATGAGAGGAAACGCAATCCCCCACACTGTGCAGCAAAGTGCACAAGCCAGTCATACATTCATTCACGGCCCCAAACTTTCGTATCGTACTTAATCAAAATAAAAAGCAGTAAAAAATTCATAAAATTACTATCAAATTTATTGTGGGGAGCACTGAGGAGTTGGCAGAAGTGCTTTCTACTAAGCTGTCTAACTTAACTATGCTACAAAGCACATGAGCATTATAAATTAAAATTTACAACAAAACAACAATAAGAAACTGCATATTGTTATTTACCTTGCATAAGTGTTGCTTTAAAATCTCAAAATAGTGTTTTCATGCGTTTACAAGTCTCTCACATTTATTGCCCAATTTTCCATTTATGCTTGATTAGCGATTTATTTCGCCTGCATATTTACTTTACAAGTTTGTCCAAGACGACAAATATTAAGCAATAAGTGTGTTTTTAACCTCGTAAAATTGCATACTAATAAAAGTTTGTTTGTTTAGTTGGCTGGATTTGTGCGCGAATCGCATAAGTGGTGTGCATTTTCAGCGCTACTTCTGATGACGGACCGGTTAGTCCACGTTGCCCGCTGGGAAGTCTCGGGATGCTGCATTGGTGGCAGCGAAAAGCGGACCCGACTTTGATGGATTTCTTTCCTTATCCGTTTCGCCTGTGGCAAGCTTTGGTGGTGCGAAAAAAGGGCATATGCATGACATCCCATAACAGAAAGGCTAAAATTGACGTCCATCTTCGGCTCCTTTCTCGTTCTCATGTTCTGCAAGGAAGCTATTGATGGCTAAAGCGGCACTAGCCGTAAACCCCAAGTCCAGTGGTACCTTTAAGATGGACCAGCGACGCTGTGGTCAAGCTCTCTCCCGTTATTAGGCAATTCGCATGCCTTTGCAAAAATGCGTATCTATGGATGTAGAATGTGCAGGACGCCATTCGATAACATCGTTTTGTGCTTTGCACTCATGGATCGCTTGCACAACATTCCTATGAGGCTTGACTGCCCCATTTGCTCAGGGTTCTACGATACCCACAGTTTTATTCCACAGCATCATAAAGCCTGGGATCACAACATGTGTTGCGTGCATCTCGGTCCACTTGAAAACCTGACTTCATACCCTCACCACTCCTTTGGGACACATTATCGTGAGAGAGGAAAACTCAAAATAGGCCTTTGCTGCACCGAGTGCCACGCGGAATTAGTGGCACTACAGAAACACATGCGCTCAAATTTCGATGGTGGCACGGTTAGCTCGTGGGTGTTTCGTTGTGACTCAAAAGGCTGACCAAGAGAAGCATCGAAAGAAGAGGGTTGCCGTATAATGCTTTGTTTGCTCAAACTGCTGGTTTCGGTCACTTTGGTGGCCATGTTGTGCTAGCTGGTACGCCGGCCTCCGGGCCAAGTACAATGCATTCTTTTGCCTCAAAGGAATCCTCGGGACGCTAAACTAAAGCTTTTCTAAATGTATCGTCTAGAGGGGAGGCAGGGACGTTGCTTAACTCCCTTGGTGCTGACAAAGGCCATTCTACAACAATCATTAGGGCGCTATCGATCTACCCTTTGTCTACGACAATAAAGAAGTCTCGAAACAACCGAAATTTTCGTAATAGCCATATTCACAGGAAGGTGGAAGGGAATGGAGGGACCGCTACAAAGGTCGCCAATTTGAATAATGTGCAGATTATCTAAAACACAGTTGGCACGAATCACAGAGGTGTTGCCTATAGAGAATGAAGTGCTTGGCCAGTTGCTCGCATTCTAATCAGAAGCAACGTTAAAATCATCTGGTATTGTATTAAAATATTCAGCATGAAACTTGTACCTTTGTTGATTGCTTAGTTTTTGGCATCTTCGATGGACACCTGGATGGTTATTTTACCTTTATCCGGTAAAAATGGCCTTTTAGGCCATGCCACTAGCTCCGATTCCTTCCACGTGTTACGCAAATTTTCTTCCGTCTATGTATCATAGTGGCGTCTCAGGACTCCCTTGAAGGCAAAAGGCGACAAAACACTGAGACATAATCTGTGTTTAGCAAGCAGAGAAAACGGGGTCGCTGGTGTGGTCCGGAGGCCTGTCCAACCGGTTAGGACAATATGGCCAACCAAATGATCGAAACCGGCATTCAGAACAAGCAAAGTACTACATAGCCCTTCCCCTCTTTCAAACGCCGTGCCATAGCCTTATCAAGCAGGTATTCCATCCACTGTTCACAAATGTGAGAAAATTCATCAGAGTTGCCACACAAAAGCAATCAGTCTTAGGAGATGTTATGCTGCAATACTTTGCTTTTTTCTGCCTCCTAAGGAACGCGTTGCCTCAGCCTTTTCGTATATCATCAGTACGTGCTCTGTTGCATTGCTTTGATGGAGAAAGTAGGTAAATCACCTGTAATGGAGGAGCACTTTTGTCGCCAAAAATACCTTAAATGCCTTTGAGCGACTCATCGATGCAGTGTTCGTGAGCATGCAAGAATTAATCTCCGCAAATTGTGATTCAACAGAATCAGCCACGCAACTTACCTTTGCACAGTTTCGTCAAAATCTTGTGCGATGGAACTTTTGTAGCAGGTCTTTAGTAAATTTCAAAGGGTCATTTCGGTGCTAAGCTAAATGGACTTTTTTCCAAGAATTGGAGGAGCACTTTTGTAGCCAAAAATACCTTGAATGCCTTTGAGCGACTCATCGATGCAGTGTTCGTGAGCATGCAAGAATTAATCTCCGCAAATTGTGATTCAACAGAATCAGCCACGCAACTTACCTTTGCACAGTTTCGTCAAAATCTTGTGCGATGGAACTTTTGTAGCAGGTCTTTAGTAAATTTCAAAGGGTCATTTCGGTGCTAAGCTAAATGGACTTTTTTCCAAGAGCAATTAATTGAGCTGTCTGCAGCCATGTCAGAAGGCGCATCTGCTATAATTTGCGGCAAAAGATTATGAGGCATAGTGGTTGGTGTTAGTTTTGCTCCGAGTACACCGTTGACAAATTTTTCATTCATTAATTTAAGTGGCGAAACGCCGGTCCTAGGAACTTCGTTTTCACACTATGGCTCAGAGCTGTAGGATATGGAAGGGTTTTATAAGATAGAAAAAGGAAATTGGTCTACGTTGTTGTTAAGGCTTTTACTTGGGAATTGGGATTGATGTCCACTCGAGGAATAGTCAGCTTTGTTTTGGCCAGTAGGAGCACAAGAGCTCTGGCTTCATATTTCTTTTTGAAGCAAACATATTTATGATGTGGTCAAGTATAGCACAAAAAGGGTATTTGAATTCAGCACGCATGGTCAGAATTACGGAGCATTGATATTTTGCGTTCCTTCAAGTACACTTGAAGGCCGCAAATAGACAATCTTTCTACCTCTATTCTGTAAGGCTATTTCCACTTGCATGGTCCAATGATTGCGATTAGATAGGCCCTGTCAGTACCTGACGTTGTGCATTTGTTATTCGTCTTTAGCGCTTTGTTTTCAGGCGATACCACAATGACATTGTTCAAGTCACAAGAAAAGCGATATTTTATGCCTCCTTTAGGGACTCTTCACGCTGACTGTAAATGCTTGACAGCAAGTCCAACTGTGGGCTTGTGAAATGGGCGGAATCATTTGTTTGGTCTGCGTTGACATGCCTAGACCACCAGCCCTGTCGACCTCCAGGCAGCATCTTGCCGTGAATTTGAACGTTGTTACGTCACCCTCAGTGATGGTGCACACAACAGAGAAGGCCAGCAAGGGGTTTGTAGGAGTCAGACGCCATCTTCCCTGAAATTGAAGCCTACAAGTCCAAAAAAATTGCTTTGAATAGGTTTGATCTCTTTCAAAATATCAACTACGATCCCAGGTAGTGCGTGGAGGGTCTTGAATCGTTACTTCGCCCAATTAATTCCCATTGGGTGGGTGGAATGCTGCATGTCACAAGCAACAACACTGATAGTGATTCAGGCAATGGGGTTACTGATCGGATGTTGATTAGGTTGCTGTCCAAATTTTTACTGGGCTATTTCTAGGATGAAGCTTTCAGGTGTTGCACTCACCTTTTTTCCAAAAGCACATAGCTTACAAATAACTGGCTCTAAGGTTAAAGGTCCGATCTTCCTACTTTGAATTTAAAGAATATCGCTGTTTTAATAGTGCTAAGGCGATAGAAATAAGCTAAAGAGTTTCTGAAAGATTTGAGTGAGGACTTGAGTGGTTCGAAATGAAGTGATAAAGATGTCATGCATGATTTGACCTACCTCATTGAGGTCTATGCTAGCACTTACGATTAGGCTTCTTTATCAGCATCCATTTCTGGTCTGGTGTCCTATGCTGCGCTTACTCACGCCTTCATTCGCATTCTTCGCAGGTAAAGATGAAACGCAGGCTGCTTACCTCGTCGTAGGGCCGTCGGATCAAGAATGAAATCTAAGTGTTGTTTCATTCTCATCAACTGGTGCTTCGAAAGATTCACTCGGTTGATTGGATAAGTACAAATGAACCTACTTGAGCGAAGTATTAATTTGCTTTAGCTCTAAACTACTGGTTGTGATTTCGGGGAGAAGAATGATGAAGGAATCATTTCGACGGGCAGAATGCGAAAAGACGAGGGTTGCATCTAACCCTCATTCTTGACGTTAAGAAGATGCACAAAATTTAACCCGTTTTTCTGTTCTAACAACTGAGCGCCTGTGACTCCTCTTTTCATGGTCTCTGAGAAGTAATGTCGCAGTTCTTTGTGTACTGGCTATTAAGCGACGATAGGTGTAAGTTGAAGACGGTGGAAGACCTATACGCATTGACGGGATATGGCATTGGCTTTCCCAAGGGCAGTTGGTGGCTAGCAGAATGAACTCTTGAATTCCGCACTACCAAAAGAATATTCAGTCCCCCGTTTTCATTAATCTCTGCTTCAATATCTACCTTTTCGCTCACACCTAGTCCAATAATTTACATGCGTTCAGTGAACATACAAATGTAGGAGCTTTTCTAATGCTTAAGCCGTTTGCCGCTTTTTTGCTAAAACACTACTGGGCATCGCCGTGAGGTGCTAATGAATATATATGCTAAGATGGCTATCTCCTATGCTGCACACAGACCTATTGCTTATTTGGAGAGACTGGTCAACGTTGACATGTGGAGCAAGATCAAAGGTTAGTATTCTGGCAAACATATGCCTCATTCGCATACCGTGTAACCATCGAGACGTAAGCGATTGCATAAGACAAACTGTGTGAAGAACAAACTCCTGAAGGCGTGTCGATACGAGCGCCAAAGACTGCATCACGACTGTATTTAAAACATGCTAAGCCACAAATCGCAGGACCAAATTCCCGTTTACTGGAAATGGTTCAACTAAACTTAGTTTCACAATTTCATTTCATTATTCAGTCGCATAATAATAATGACAAGCTATGCTCTAGGTTTTCGCCATCTGCATAAGCAGTTTAGGTGGGGTGGTTTGCAGGCCAACGTTAATCAGCCTGTCGAAGACGTATGCGTGCAAACGGTAGCGTTTGCTGTTTAGACAAGTATTATCGCTAGAAGCAGTTTTGGCTGATAGGTGCATGCAAGAATGTCACTACCACCTTGGACAGCATTGACAAGACAAAGACGTCCAAAACCTTATCAATGCCTCCATTTTGCTGCTCTGTAGCATGCTACTGTATGGCATGATGGTCGTCATGGTAGGTGTCTTCTAAGGCTACATCTGGCATAGCGTTCAAGCATCCGACCACCATGGCTGCTGTGCTCTTGATGTTGTGGTGAGTAGCGCCCCACTTGCGGGCTACAGGAACGGAGAAAGAAGTAAAGAAGGCGGATGCAAATCCTGCGGCGAAGGCTGGTGCTGGCAATGGAAGAGCAATAGCAATGTAGACTCCGGTGGACTACTGCTCGACATTGTTGTTACCGCTACTTCTCAACCGACTACTAAAAAAGAGGAGGGAGTGAAAGGAAATGGGGTGGAGTAGGATGGATGGACGGATTAATAGAGAAGCAAAAAACATCATTATTGCCTATGCTTCCCTCCTGCTGCGCTAATCGCTTGTTATACAAGCAGATGCATCAAAAGTAATAACAGCAACATTGAGAGCATTAAAACCCTTTCACTACTGCCTACTTTTCCGGTTAGCAGAATAGTAGTGCTAAAGTATAAAATGAAAATAGAAAAAGGAAAAGTGATGTATATTATTAAGAAAAGAGTAATTGAACAAACAGATAATCGTTATATAGGTTGGAGGAGGAGCATATAAAGGTAGATGAACATTGAGAGGCATCAAAATTGTAGAAGACAGAAGGGGAATGGGAAATGAAGAAAGAAATGTATTCGAGTACGTTGGGTGAGGAAAAATAATGGTACGTTTTGAAGGAGGTTAAGGAAATCGCAAATAATTCTGTTGCGTCGCGTTTAAAGGAATGTGGGAAGAACAAGATCTTAATTCTTCCCGCTACAGCAAAGTGCAAGGGGAAACGAGAGCACACACGCCCCTATGTCCTCAGGGCCATCGATAACCTATTTGCTGTCAAGTCCATCTGATAGTAGGAAAAAATAGGGGATGAGGACAAATCCACACTTGTCTTTCAATCAAATATTAGCCAAGCTTCAAAAATAATCAGTCAGGCTGAATTACTACTGCAAATGAGTGATGGAGACGATCACTCCATGGCCACCGCATTTCTACAGTAATGAAGACATGCACGCCGTGTTAGTTGGTGTGTTTACTCCAAAGTCGTTACCACAACACCACATTGACAAAGAGAACTTCATTTGTGAGTCTTTTGAGGGCAAGTAGCTGAAGAAGACGTCTTTGATGACAATAGCTGTATGCAGTTCGAGGGTTTAGATGGGAAAGGCTAGGCAGAACACAGCCACACACACAGCCACACACAGCCACACAGCATAATGCCGACAGAAGCCAAAGCAATCGCTAGTTATTCTGCGAGTAATCAAAGCAAAATCTTTAACGATAGAGCAAGCGGTGAAACGGCAGCAGTAAACCCTTTTCTGGAGAAAAGAATCATGTTTTACTGCAAATTTTATGCAAATCATACCACAGGGCAGTGAGAAACAAGTAGCCACATACAGTATCCATATTCCAGCAATGAGTGCTTCAGAATACTGGTACGCAAATAATTTGACGATTCGTTTAGCAAGCACAAAATCCGACCTGGAAACAATGAATATCCACCTGCATTGGGTGAAGGAACTGCAACAAGTATTATCAGCGGCAGCAGCAGTAAGAGCAGCAACCCAAACGAAGAGAATGATGAAGTGAGAAGCGACTCGAACGAAGGCACAACCACTCTTAAGCCACAGAAGCTCCGCCACTTAGCAGCATCTACTACGGTCGAGAAGAATTACATCCCACGGTGAGATACCCAAGCAAAGTAGGTAATGAAACAGACAGACTGAACATAATTTTGTGCTTCTCCACTGCAAATACATTTACAATTGCATTCGCTTGCAAGTTGACAGATCCCTCCATCCATGCAACCACGCTCATCTCTTTGCACTGACGATTCCACCTTACAGCCCACGATGGCATGAAATTAGAAATCACCGCACTGCTGAGCCCCGCACTGAAGAGTACGTACTACCAACAGTTTTGGCGAGAATTCACAGGCGAACACTGGTCACCGAAATGCACTTCAGCATCAGCAGAGTCCATGCAAAATGCGCACAGGTTCTTTGCAGACTCGGAAAAGACAAAGCTAGTGAACTAATTCTTGTGTCCATTTCTAGCCATTTTTGCGGTAGAATTAGAAATTTTCATCCATCTGTTATCTGCAACAACAACATATAACCCGGGAAAGCATCCCCATGCCTGTCGCAACAAAGCAAATCAAAGAGAAGCTAGCGTAAACATGCCAACGTTTGACCATAATCGTGCAAATCTTATGAGCGCACTTAGTTTAACGATGACGTAGACTAGACATCAATGTTTTAGTGGTAGTGGTGTTCTTAACACATTGGCCTGCGCTTGTTCCGACCATGTCGATAAGAGGCGAAATCCGGTTCTTCGATGGAGAAAAGCAACCTCAAATACACTTCCGAAGGATATCACAGCTGTATCCGCGTCCATCTGAATAAGGTCAACAGATTCTACCAGTATGGGCAGCATGAAAACTTGGATAATGTAACTGTTGCCATGACATTACGAACGGACTTTAGGTACACTGGAAGCGTTAGAACACAAGTATCTCATGACGACTAACAAATCGGGACGCATTATTGTCTGAGCCAGTGACGACGCAAAATTGAACTACACTGGAAGCGTTAGAACACAAGTATCTCATGACGACTAACAAATCGGGACGCATTATTGTCTGAGCCAGTGACGACGAGGACGCATTATTGTCTGAGCCAGTGACGACGCAAAATTGAAGCCCAGTCCTAAACAAACTACTTAGTGATCCTTCTAAGCTTGTGAGATGATGCAACTTCTGGAGCAGACACATCCTTGTCCACTTTATTTTTAGACCACAGTAAGTTCCAGGTAGGGCCTAGATACCGAATGTCTTTCTTTTGTTATAGGCCGCGGTCTATTCACCGGGAATGTAGATATCATCACAAATAACAAAGCATGCACCAGGGAGACAGATAAGTCCATAGAATACAGCCAATAATTTTAAAAGTTAGCAACTTGGACAAACATTTAATGTTGAACAGAAGGTACATACTTCAACACGTGAGCCAGTTCTGCCGCAGGAAACTAACGCATTACACTGCATTCATTAAAAAATTTACTCCAAAGTTTATTTCAGTCGCTAGTACATAGCTAACTGTTTTAATAGGCGGTAAATATAAAAACACTATTTTCCTTAACCGTTAGTGTGGTTAAGCACTGCATTCGTAAAAGATGCACTATATTTTTTGTGGGAAAGACATAAGAAAAGTAAAACGAAATTGTGGAAAAGGGCAAATAATTCATTGTCAAATCTCCATAAATTGATAAACTGACACCCTGGTATCTAGGATTGATGTTTGAAAATGTCAACTAACGAATAACAAATGTTAGAAAAGAGGATACTGCGCTACTATTTTTGGTGTGTCATTTATTTGCGGTTCCTTCTTCCTCGGCATTTATGTAAACAGCAATAGTAGTAAGGTAGTAGGTATTGGCAACCGCTAAGAAGAAGAAGATTTTCGGGGAGTGATCATAGCGTCCGAGACTTTCTTTAGGGCCAAAAAAAAGCATAGTATATAGACGGAATATATATTCTAGGAAGAGAATATGTAATTTTCCCCTAATTGCATTCCTCCTTGAAGTTGTGACAAATGCTGCTCAAGCTGGCTGTCCATGGATCTTGCTCTCACAGCGATTGAAATCATTCTTAATGATCATTTGCAATCGGACAACCAGCTAGACGTGGAGATCTCAAATGGACAGTGTACCACGTTACATGTTGTAGATGCGTTTTACGTAAAAGTGTAGGCAAGCGACAACGGTGTGAACATAGGGACTGGAGCTGCTAGCATGGCTTCGAGGCCAGCCAGCCAGCCCGGCTGGGGCAATATGCCCACTTGAATGACCGAAACGGGTGGTCCGAACATAAAAAGCAATACGTAGTCTCTTTCTTCTTTCAAGCTTCGCCCTCAAACTTGCCCCTGGTGAGCCTTTTGCGTCGGCCATTTAAACGTAATCAGTGCTGAAGAACACCGTTTGCTAACCATGGCAGTCATCGGAACTGGGGCGCAGCTGAGGAGATGATTAACCACTGCGTAACTCATCTCTCCTGGCAGGTCGAGTAGATTTGGAATTTTGTTCGGTTTGCCGTCAAAATTGTCGATTCTGGTTAAGAAACGTGTTTAGGAGAATCCGACTATCGTTTAATGAAATGAGCTGATAAAAGTATCCACTCGGTTGGGACAGTAAGGAGAGCTCGACAATTCCCGTGCATTGATTTTGTCTTTTCGGCATCGGCAAGTTCCGATCATGAAGCGAAATCCTAATCCACTTCTAGTTTGTTCTCAACCAGCCTCTTATTTATCCCACTCTTAAAATTCCTACTGCTGTGGTCATGAATTTGTCGATACCTCTTCCTGGACGTAGAAGAAAGAGAGACCGAAGATGGGGCTACTGCCTTCAGCTGACATCATGAAATGGTTTAAATAGCTTATCATCCTAGTGGTGTTGGCCTTGCACATGGGAGGCAATTTCAACGATCCCCAGTAAGGCTTCAAAAAGGTAATGGCATCAAGCAAAATAACCTAGCCGACAAAAAAATTAGTCTGACAGAAAACTATTAGCAACTATGCGGAAGCACGACCACTTCGCTTGAGGCTAGAGCAGGTTCATTTGTAACACGTATACTTGACGACCAGGACCAGAGATACAAAATATAAAACTACCACAGCCTGGAGCCCAACTGGTGAACATGCAGGCTTGCTGTCGTTCTAGAATATTTTCATTACCTTGTGGACATTCTGCTCTCTGCCACACTCTTCTGTGGTAGCAGTTATGTGCAGAGTACACGTGTTCAGCAGCAGCGGTGTTACTGGCAGCAGCTAATTTGGTGGATATGGCGGTGTCACTGTTGTTACGCAGAGGTACACGACCGCATTGCCATTGGTGCTTGTTAGAGTGCCGCTGTCTACACTGCATTGGCAAGCGCATGGAAAAGGGCATTTCGCATTGCAATTCAAGCTGATGCATGATCAATGAGGAAGGAGAGAAGAGGAAGTAAAGGTAGTCGAAATGCGGACGGATGGTGCACTTAATCGCAGGTAGGACCGTTGTTAAGATGACTAGTCTGGTTGGCTTATTAATGGTGCTTCGAACTTAACTTCATTTAGACACGTTCTTAAGCATTGGGAGAGGCGGTTCTTCCTTACAATCTTTTATCCTCCACCGCAAAATCGTGTACACTCGTTAAATTCCCCAAATATGTCTGACCAGACGAACGCTGGATGGGAGATGCATGCACATCTGCCCACCGTTGGACTCAACCTGCGCGTCAGCTAATATCCTTGGCGTTCCCCGTTTGGGCAGCTGCAAACCGTATTCTTACATTTGGAATTGGCATGGCATTTGTGGGACACATACTATGTTCCATCCCCATGAGAGAGCACTGAAGACACCTAAAGGCTGGCAAGTATAAACTTCCCATGATGACGAAAGCTTAGAAAGGCGTGATTCCCTTCCAGTGCCATATAATCGATAACTTCACTTATTCAGTGATCAGACGACCGATCGAACGAAAACACCCATTTGACACCCAGCCCGAGTGCTGGGTAAAGTCGAGTGCGCTCTTACCTGTGATGCGGATCCATCCCAAATGGCGACCTGTCAATCAAATCTTTGCTGCGAAATAATACGTGAAGCAGCTGCCCAAACGGGGAACGCCAAGGATATTAGCTGACGCGCAGGTTGAGTCCAACGGTGGGCAGATGTGCATGCATCTCCCATCCAGCGTTCGTCTGGTCAGACATATTTGGGGAATTTAACGAGTGTACACGATTTTGCGGTGGAGGATAAAAGATTGTAAGGAAGAACCGCCTCTCCCAATGCTTAAGAACGTGTCTAAATGAAGTTAAGTTCGAAGCACCATTAATAAGCCAACCAGACTAGTCATCTTAACAACGGTCCTACCTGCGATTAAGTGCACCATCCGTCCGCATTTCGACTACCTTTACTTCCTCTTCTCTCCTTCCTCATTGATCATGCATCAGCTTGAATTGCAATGCGAAATGCCCTTTTCCATGCGCTTGCCAATGCAGTGTAGACAGCGGCACTCTAACAAGCACCAATGGCAATGCGGTCGTGTACCTCTGCGTAACAACAGTGACACCGCCATATCCACCAAATTAGCTGCTGCCAGTAACACCGCTGCTGCTGAACACGTGTACTCTGCACATAACTGCTACCACAGAAGAGTGTGGCAGAGAGCAGAATGTCCACAAGGTAATGAAAATATTCTAGAACGACAGCAAGCCTGCATGTTCACCAGTTGGGCTCCAGGCTGTGGTAGTTTTATATTTTGTATCTCTGGTCCTGGTCGTCAAGTATACGTGTTACAAATGAACCTGCTCTAGCCTCAAGCGAAGTGGTCGTGCTTCCGCATAGTTGCTAATAGTTTTCTGTCAGACTAATTTTTTTGTCGGCTAGGTTATTTTGCTTGATGCCATTACCTTTTTGAAGCCTTACTGGGGATCGTTGAAATTGCCTCCCATGTGCAAGGCCAACACCACTAGGATGATAAGCTATTTAAACCATTTCATGATGTCAGCTGAAGGCAGTAGCCCCATCTTCGGTCTCTCTTTCTTCTACGTCCAGGAAGAGGTATCGACAAATTCATGACCACAGCAGTAGGAATTTTAAGAGTCGGACAAATAAGAGGCTGGTTGAGAACAAACTAGAAGTGGATTAGGATTTCGCTTCATGATCGGAACTTGCCGATGCCGAAAAGACAAAATCAATGCACGGGAATTGTCGAGCTCTCCTTACTGTCCCAACCGAGTGGATACTTTTATCAGCTCATTTCATTAAACGATAGTCGGATTCTCCTAAACACGTTTCTTAACCAGAATCGACAATTTTGACGGCGAACCGAACAAAGTTCCAAATCTGCTCGACCTGCCAGGAGAGATGAGTTACGCAGTGGTTAATCATCTCCTCAGCTGCGCCCCAGTTCCGATGACTGCCATGGTTAGCAAACGGTGTTTTGCAGCACCGATTACTTTTAAATGTCTGACGCAAAAAAATTCACCAAGGAGACGTCCAAGGACGACGCTTGAAAGAGGAAAGGGACTACGTATTGCTTTGCTTGTTCGGACCACCGGTTTCGGTCACTCGGGTGGCTAGCTTCGAAGCCATGCCAACTGCTCCGGTCCCTATGTTCACACCGTTGTTGCTTGCCTACACTTTTACGTAAAACGCATCTACAACATGTAACGTGGTACACTGTCCATTTGAGATCTCCACGTCTAGCTGGTTGCCCGATTGCAAATGATCATTAAGAATGATTTCAATCGCTGTGAGAGCAAGATCCAAGCTTGAGCAGCATTTGTCACAACTTCAAAGCGGAAAGCAAGTGGAGGGGAATTTGTGCACCGTCAACCAGCTCTCGCGAATTAAAGGGTGATACGATGCAAATTGATGCTTGCAGTATGTTGAACACCTCCATCTAGAGGTCAAAACGCATCAAGAACCAATTGCTTAATTTTTTCAAAAGAGGAAGAATAATCATCGAGTATAGCTTTATCCTCCCGCGCATTCATCAAATGGATATGCCTGAATTATCGTCCATAGGAGGCTAGTGGAGTGCGCACATAGAGCTTTCCCTACCAGGCTAGACATTTTTTTGCAATATTACTGTAAGTCAGAGAAATGTGACCTATGCACAAGCAATCATAAAAAATGAACTTGATAGATACAATAATATGCACAAGAATGGTGCAAACGAGGGTGATTTTTTGGCGGCACCTACATCGAGCAGTCCCGAAACCATTCCGCACTGCATGAGCGCATCCCATGAGAATTCGTACTGTGATCTGCAATGCATTGTAATGGCTAATGAGTTCAGATGAAGACTTGGGGCACCACATTGGGGTAGAGCGGCATTTCGCTAACTGAATCAGCTCATCTACAGGCCCACTTATGCGTGATCCAACAAAGTTTTTAGAAGTAATCTGACTTCTAAATGGCTTTTTTATTTTTTGTGATATGCATCTGTCCTCCAGTTTAGGAATAAAACCATTGTTGCTGCTATTGAACATGCATACGTAACGAAAAAAATATTCAAGATGTTTGTGGACCTGTTCTACATTTTAGACGCAACGAAACAATGCCAGAAGCAATATGTCTCGTAGCGCAAGGCTATCAGTTTGCGAGAAGGCTTTCTATTGCTTACTAAGTGGTTAACCCAAACGTTAAAAGCTCCACGGTTAAAAGGATGCTTGTTAGAGTGCTTAAAATAGTTAATAAATGCATCCAAGTTCCTAAGAATTTAAATAAAACTCGGCAAATCCCATGCCTATCACGGGTGCCAGGCTTAAGATGCTGTTGAAGTGCTTCGTGTAACACTTTTAACTGGTGAAATTGTGCACTTTATCAGAGAGAAAGTTAAACTGTGTAAGCGTCTGTTAATTTACTCGTTAGCGAATCGTTGTGTTTAAGAAGAAGTCTGACATGGCAACTTATAGTTGCCTGTCCAATCGGTAGTTTTCATGACATCCAAAATTCTACGAATCCATCCACACAGCCGAAGTAAAAACTCTCTCGTGTCTAAGCTGCTGTGGGACCTAGCCCAATGCCTATATTTATAGATGCATTGAGTTTAACCAGCCACCTCAGCCGCTATAGCTAAAGTATGACTACCCGAATTTCTGCGGTATAAATCGCTCAGCATCGCTCAGAGGTCAAGCTTGAAATTGTGTCTACTGGCTTTGACTGCCCTGAATTCAGTCTAAAAGCGGCCTTTCTAGCCGAATCCATTTCCTCAGATCTTTCCTTAACGCTACACGCACTGATAGGTTGTGATCTTAGGCATGCAAAAATGTTTGGATAACGTGGTGCAATTGCGCTAAGATGGTTTTATAACACCATTTTATTTTATACGAAGCGCAGACTTGTTTCATAGTTATTATCTCATTGCTAAATCTGGATGCCTCTCAACCTGTCAGCTAAGAGTCACGTATGCAGACATTAAATGACACGACCCTGTTCCCCTTGCACGTGACAGCGCCCAAGGCCATAATGTGTTTAAATGCGTGGGGGTGTTGACTCATCCCTTGTAAGTTTATTTGCGAGGTAAGCGGGGAAGTAGAGAATGGTCTCATTTTTAGCAAACATTTCAAATGACGCATGTGCGCGTGTGCATTTGGTGAACAATGCACCTATACAAATCCCAAGAGTTTTTAAGTTCGCTGTCAAAGTGCGTCGCGGGAACATTTATTTATTTAGAAGTTGCTCTCCTCTGTTTGCAAGTCACCAAATGTACGCCTCAACGATGGCTTTCATGCAAGTTTATTTTATCTACCAGCACGATTCCAAAGCTGTGCTATGCTCTCACTTACTGTGAACTCTACTGAGGCTGTAGATCCAAACTAATAAGGATTACATTACACACCCTCCTATTGCATCAAGTCAATTCTTCCACTTTTGTTCATGCTCTGGCTGTCAAGCAGTGCTCTAGCACGTCATTAGTTAACCTTGATTAAGTTGAAAACTTTTTTACAGACATTACAATCAAAACATGCTTGATAGTCGCAGTCAAATCAAACGCTTCTTCTTTGGATGAAGAATATGCTAATGCAATAGTTGTGCAATTATTACCACATATGTATCCAATTATACGGTTCTTGGAACCACCGAATGCGCTTTCACTGGTGACTGATGAACCCAAGCTCAATTGTCAACCAATCATTGGTTTGTAAAAAGTAGGTTGTTTACCATGCTTTTCCTTCTGGTATGGGTGTTACCAGATCCTACATGGACTACATGTGTAGTACGAAGACAGCAAATCTAGCCCTTCTGCTGAAAGCAATTTGCCAGGATATGCTTACAAATTTTGTGCCATCAATTTGATTGCTTCACTCTCATTCAAGGCACTCATTTTGCTTTTAGGTTTCTGATGAGGGATCTCAATGGATGAGTATCGCGCATGGTCGTCACATATATATTGCGAAGGACAGGAAAGCAACAGCTACTGTTTTCCTCCCCAAATGCCAGCTTTGGTGACCTTGTCTAGTTTGCCGTCTGGTACACATGAATCTTTGTTGGCTAAAGGACAAAAAATTGCAAAATATTTTGATGCCGATGCAAAGTTCAAGGACGGCTTTTTATGCATCACTTCATCCCACAGCTTTTTACCAAGAGGCGGCTCCACATTCTAGCAATGCTGATTCACGTTAC
Source organism: Taenia saginata (assembly GCA_001693075.2). Lineage (NCBI taxonomy): Eukaryota > Metazoa > Platyhelminthes > Cestoda > Cyclophyllidea > Taeniidae > Taenia > Taenia saginata. The sequence goes on from LWMK02000189.1 coordinate 23,840, forward strand.
GCTATCCTCACCACCAAGATCCACTTTGCCCATCAGCAACACAATGCCGAATTGACCGCAATGGGAGCACGTGTTTTTTAATCCAGATTTTACCACTCCTGATTGCTGTTAAGATTCGCATGACTTTGAAAGCTCAAATGTCGATCACGGACTGCAGCAAAATCAACCGCAACAGCAGCAGCAATGGTGCCTTGACAGTGCCCTGGACTACCGGATTCGTACTTTGAATGTGACAGTCAGTTGGCTACCATTCGGTATGGTGATGCAGAACACATATCAACCCACCAATCCTTCCCTGAGATTCCCGCAAATTGCCAGTAAAACTGAAGCAGGGCATGGAGTCAGCCACAAAGGAATACCACTTAAAGCAGCAGTAGGCGCTACATTTACTCGGGCTCATTGGCCATTGCTAAAGCAGTGCCCCACGTGCGGCATGCAAATTTTGACAGTGCAAGAGAGAAGCTCTCATCCATTTGCGTAGCAGGGCTGATTTCAGACTTTTAAGTGTAGTAAAACGTCAGCAATTACTCTGCGATTGCGTGACAAGGCGTCATGGCAGGCATTGTGGCCCCATCGGATGGAGATGATTACCAGTAAGAATGGAAGGTAAATTATTTCGGAGTCCAAAAGTCGTCTTAGCATCCTCCGTCCTCTCAAATGATGGTTTCGTCCAATTTGACATTTTTTGCTATGTCTTCATTCAGATAATTGCTCGTGGCACGCAGATCTGCCTTTTGGCACCCGAAGAAGCGACTGCGTGTTGCTTGATTGCAAAAGGATAACAAAGTGATTCTCCAGCAGACCTTGAGCATGCAGGCACCCACATCATCGCAGAGACAGAGTTCATAGCCGCAACTGCCTATCGCAATAAACACGATTTTAGCAAAAAGATCAGTAGGAGTTCCATGCAAAAGCATTCAGATGTCGTCGGCGCCTATTAAAATCGCCATTTATCCTTCCGCTTTGGCTTCTGGGACTGGAAGGACTGTGCATGTTCATTATTTTTTAGTAAATTGCAAGCATGTTTTTATCGGTGAATAAATCATTGTTACTGGTTTTACATTTGCCCGTCATTCTACATTACCAGATGGTTTAATGTCTGAATGGATGGGCAGATACTAAAATTGCCATTTGTTGCAATGCAATGCGTTTGGCTGTCTAAGCCAAACATATTTCAGTTTCTTCGAGTACAAATAGCATCAAACACACTCTTTGGAACCCTATCACTCAGCCCAGTCAATAATAAAGCAAACGCAAACTAAAATTTACTTATCAAAAATGGTGAACCGCGACTTAATTTCTTGCCTTTGGTACCACAATCATGAAAATTAGAGCTCTATGACCAGTGTTGTGTATGGAACTGATACCCCATGTTATAAGACGGTGTTAGAATTGAAGATGATCACACTTAATTGACTAATATTATTGCTACGTCGGTAATTTGATTCAATATAATAAAACCAGATCTATAGAGCTAAGAAAACATAGAGTGAGTTAGGGAAGGAGGGTCGATGGCGTAGAAATAAGTAGCAAAAACCAGTGCATCGTATATTTTTGTCTGCATGCCCTGGTCTTGTCATTTGGATTAGTCGTCTGCGCCAAGGCGGGAAGTTAATGAATGAGGGGCTTGATGTGGGAATGATGAATGCGACATTCAAACCGGTGACATGAGGCGAAGAGAGGGCTCAAATTAGTTTCTCACCACCATGTCATATGCGCTTAATTTTCCCATTTAATAAATGATTCTCTGTAGTGAAATTAATAGCCCATATTGGGTAAAAGGAGTCAGAGTTGTTGTGATCCTGACCGACCGTGCCTGAACGGGCAATGTCACAATGAACGCCAAATGTGCCAACCATTTACAAATGTTAACGCAAAATTGATAGCACCACAAGTTCATCGCATGCTGTGCTGATTATTTAAGAATAATGTAAGCTAATCAATAAGAAAATATGTATATGCTACCATGCATAAAACCATACCGCTCAAAACGTTTGATATGGTTTAACCATACCGCTCAAAACGTTTGATATGGTTTCAAAAATGTCAAAATTGGAACATGTGAAAGCGCAATCCTGAGCGAGAACCCAAACTGGGTGTTCAGAAGTAACATAAATCTGGTATAAAGTAATCAGGAAGGCGAACCCAGCAACTGCGTCCACCACTTCCAGCTCGCTGCTTGTCTGCAAAACACCACTTCCAGCTCGCTGCTTGTCTGCAAATTCTTGTACGTGGCAGGGCCGGGAGCACAAAGCGAGGCAAGACCCAACACACCCGTCACCCAGACTCGTGTTGTTAACTATGGTGAGCGCTTCTAGTGAGGCCCAACAGTAGTAAAAGAAGGTGACATTGTGGTGAAGTGGTTCGTGAGACAGCCATTCAGTAGCAGTACAGTAACTACATATTCTAAGGCAAAGTCATGCTTTTGACTTAAACTAGCGTGACATGATCCTTTGTGTGCCTCTGCGGAATTCCCAACGTAAAACAGTAGATGATTGTTGTCTCCTTTCACCTACTTGTTCTAAAGGGGCATAAACGATTGCTTTGCGTTCCTTTGGTGACAGCAGCTTATGAAGGGCATCAACACGTTTGTGCCGTGATGAAATAACCAGATTTGCTTTATTTCACTTCTCTTTGCCGCTGATTGGGAGCGTGAAGTAGCTACTCAGTGACAATACTACGTCTTACCTGCGAGTGTAATAGGGTGACTCTTGAAGATGTTGAATCTGCCACCCCAAAATATGTTCTGCGCAGCATCGTATTCGCTTCTTCTCTTCTACTGCATTAATTGGCCTCACCATCAAGGGAAAAACAAATAATATCCTTATATCTCTTCGTTAGTTTAAAATAGCCTGTTCTGCAGGCTGACGTGTTATTATTGTAATCACTACTCATCGATCTTCTCAAATGTGAAGTTAGAAGCAGACTGGGCTTCAAAGAAGGCATTTCTGTTTCAGCAAATGGAAACCAATCAACTTCCCTATGTTCTGCACTCTAGAGCATTACTCTATGCTTTGATAGAGATATACCTCAATCTAAGTCCTTCATTTTAGTTTCCAAATAGGTGGCACTACTTTAGCGTCACCAATTTTAGCTGCTTGGGTGTGTGGGTAAATGAGTGGGTGCCAGGGAAGCAGCAGACGACGAAGTCCGTTGGTGCCGTTATACCAATAGTGGATCCAAACACTTGCCTTGCCTTACGGTACTACATCCGCAAAATAGCCCCGTGTATAGGAGGACAGTGACAATAGAGTAGCACTTCCTATTTACTTATTAACGCACGCCACCACACACCTCAACCAATTTGCTACACCATACTTTACGAAAAAAATCTTTGCCTCTAAATGCGCTCTCTAATTTATTCTAGCAAACTAACAAAAGTCCGGCTCCCCTCTACATCCACCATCATTACTACTGACCCTAACCTTTGAGAGGTGCCCACGTCGTATAGCGCCCCAGCGACAAAAGCAACCAGCGCAGTGCGAATGCCCTATCATATACAGCTATGTGATTCTCATTCTCTCAAAGAGCGCCACAATCCAATCTGAAAGCATTTTAAGACAACAAGCGCAAAAGAGAGGGCTTACATACTTGCTCAACGGTTTGCCAATAAAAGGCACGCCTCGTCGTCTGTATGACAAATTTAAAAATACGGGCAATAGCATAGGCTACGGGGCACTGCAAGTGTGCCCAAGCGCGAAATCTAAGGCAAAGATGGATAAAGTAGACCGTCATCGTGACTTCGAAGGTATTACAAATATCGGGACTCATATGTTGCGAAGGGAGTCTTTGCTGGTGCAGGGACGCGGATTATGATGTGGATAAGACTGAACCATTCGCACTTGATTCTCGATATATCTGGACGTAAGTTTTACTAGTGGCGCTTTCTAAAATGCTTTACATACACTTACGAGTTTAAAACCTTGTTAATGAACATGCACCTGATATGTCCTTTGCACAACCTCCCTTGAATGCTCTTCCTACTGCCAAGTGTCGACACTTCTTGGCACCTGACTATCGATTGGACCTGTAAAGAGCTTTCAACATGGATTGACTCTCAAAATAGCCATTGTAAACAGAGGATCCATAGTGGCACCTAGGATGCAACAGTACCACTTCTATTGATTTGCAAACACTTCACGAGCCCGCATAATCTAGATTTAAATAACCCATAGTGCACAAAATTACGCCAGCTTGCCATAATCCGTGACACAATGATCCATAGGCAAAGCAGTAAAGTTTATAGCGTAGACCTCTACAAATTAATGAATATTGAGGGCTATGCAAGAAAAGCAGGCCATTCTGACTAGATGCCCGGACATGCATTAACGCCTTAAGGCTAGGGTTAGTTTGGGCCGTCCAATAAAGTTTACACCATCATATCTTCCCAAATAATCGGCAAAGGGACACAGTTGTAAGCAATCTGCTCCATCCTCATAGAAATATACGGTGGAATGTTTGCAAGCACTGACAAAAGCCATTTTCTCCGCAGCCATATGGCCATGGCTATTTACTCAATAGTTCGATTACCCACCCTCTACCCACTGATCACAGTACTCATTTCTCTTCTTTCCTTAATTCAAACCCTGGATTTCCAGCTTCCCTTTCACTTACAAGTAAGTCACCTCAGGCATTTGTTCCACATTCTTCAACTCAGACCCACAAACTCACTCCACTCTGCTCACCTTTCAGGCGATTCATTCAAATTCACATCATGATAGACCGCCCAAATGGGTACCGAATCTACTTAAATCTACACTGGGTAATGTGCGTGATTCTAGTGCTATGACAATCAGCTTACCACTAATCGACTGATGTGACGTGTAAGCGCGTGCAAGACATGGAGCAAAACACCGTCTTCGCAAAATAATTTTAGCCGAATCCCTGGGCGCTATGGCTTCTTTGCCCACCTTTATAGGTCCCACGGTCAATAAAGTTAGGCGCAGGAATTGCAGTCAGTCATTCTCTATTCCATCAGTACGTCAGCTGGTCGAGAATGATGTCCGTAAGAGCCCTCAAAAGGACCCTCTTACGTTCACTTTTGCCGGCTCAATGACGCAGCGAGTGTGGTAGTCAAGTACTTAATCGCCTTGTTCCATGCTGGCTACTGGTTTCTCTATTACCTTGGGCAGCACATCGCCTATGTGTTAAAAAGCACACCACCCTGCGCAATAATTACACAAGCGAACAATCTATCCATCCGTTCATATTAGCAGGTAGTTAATTGCAGGATGTGACAAGGAACGATCAGCGTCTTCCTGGTGTCTTGTTTTCCTGTTCGAATCGCCTCTCATTGCACTAAGACGCACTTACTTTTGGCGACACTGTAGTAGAAATACGCTACAGGTATCATTGACTCATCACGGACAAAGCTTTCTCCAATTTATTCTTCCATTTATCCTGCTGCATTTACATTAAGCTGGTGTTATATAGCACCAGTGTGCGGCAATAAGTAAAATGATCATGTTACATTGGGGTCATCGGTAAGGGAAGGAAAGTAGGCTCTCTACTTGATTGAGCAGATCCAGTGACTTTCGCTCGTGCCTTGTTTACTGCGATAAGTTAAACTCGCACCACGTTGCATTGCATACATCGTGTCCCATCAGCAGATGAATGGTTAGAGGCTAGGACGCAATAATATTGTATGGTTAGAAGCCGTAACGTGTCTTTATTGAAATTAAAACCTCAATTGCTTATTGGTCTGTTTTAGTTCTTCTCAATGGTCTGCGATAACTTGCCTTTTCAGAAGTGCACATAAATAGATAAAAGCAAAATAGAAGACGAGCTTTATCATTCACTACTGATTCTTTTATTATGGTCAATGTTGTCAAAGAAGGCAAAACCTATTTGCTTCATTAGACGCCTCAAATGTCGAATCTGATGCTAAGGTTCAAATACGCCCAAAGTTGTCTATAGCATGCATTCCTAGCGTCAGCAAAAGATGACTGCTGCAAAGGATGTCAGGTACCGCGCTGGACATGAGAGCATTCTCGCTATTTGCAGCCCACACACAGCTACGCGTCTGTCCGCATCCGAGGGCATCCGAACTTCGAAAGAGTAGGACTGCATAAAATAAGACACCGCTTACACCTACGAAAGTGCTGGCCGGTCGATTGGTCGATTGTCTCGACAGATGAATAAGGATGAAACAGTTGTCAGGTTTGTTCACTCACATTTTTTACTATGACGATCGAGAGGTGGTCTGCAGAGCTAGATTCTATGTAGACTTTGTAGAAGCCAGTAAGGGGGCCAGCACAGCCCACATAAAAATAGTGGAACCGAGAATTTATAAAATTACTGAAGTTTGCAAATGACTGGATTAAAATTGAGGGCAGGAACGATTTTTAATTTTGATGGCACCTCCAATTAGCATCATTTCCTTACCTGCACTATTGGCATTCTCCGGAAGGCTACGATGCACAAAAGATGATCAAACACCAAAGGTTTTATGCACTTTCGACAGCAAGCTAAGAAAGTTTCAGAGCTTTTGACTTGAGCTGATGAAAGATTTGTTTTATGAGGATTGCTGCCAAGAAGGGAAAGATTCCAAAACATCAGATAGGCATTCATGGTCTTTTACCGGTAGAGATAACGTATTCTTTGCGACGCGAAAGGGAAACGCAGTAAATATTCAATGCAAGTAGGCGAAGGCGATAGCCTAGTCAGATAATGGTCCGTTCAAAACAAAGGTGTTCTTATCGAATTTAATGCCAGTTGCTTCATAATTGCCGAGAGGTGCCCAGTATTTGAATAAGTTTCCATTTTAAAGCGCATACTCTCTTCAGTTATAATCCTAGGGTTGTAAAATTGAGGTACCGTTTTACGTAGCTCAATCCACTTGATTGTCAATGTCATCGCAGTTGATGAGCTAATAATTTGTATGCAGCACCCTATGTTCTACCCTGAATATCTAATGTTGATTGACATTAGACCTGTGAAGCACTGGCTAAGCATCAACCCCACCATGATTAGCCCCGGTAATGCAAGCTGGGATAAATTGAACTAGAGAAACCCCATTTCCCATTTCCCGCACTTTACAGATTCATCTGCTTGATATGTGCTGTTGGTCAAATGTTAAACCAATAAAAGCGGTAAGGAGTAATTGCGTTCTCGGATCTATGGCTTGAGGTTGAGCAAAGCGAAATTTCTCACTACCAGCAAATTTGGTGCTCCCTTAAAAAATACACTTTTGCCAAAATAGTGAATTTTAGGAAGCGAATCATTAATCCCTAGACTTAACACTGATTGAGTTGCAGAGGAAAAGTTGTTCTGGCAGCATGTGTAAAACATATGGACGATCTCCCATATGGTTCTTGCGACTGATAGGTAACCTAATGATGCACAATCCAAAGATCACATTTTATAGTTTATGATTCAACTGAAGAATGGTAGCCAATCAGGGCTGAAAAGTTTGAAGGGAACATGTTTTGTCTCTTCACTTTTACATGCATGCATAGTTCGTTAAGCATAGATAAAATGTCGTTTGTGAATCCAATAAGGACTATGCTCTAAAATGCCCAAGTCATGTATTGCTTAGGGGGATTCGAGAAAGCCACCTTTCCTAATTGTGTGCAAAGGCTCGTTCTGCAGTCATATAAAAAGTAGATGGCTGAATCACAGCTACTTGGCATTAAAATTGACCAATTGCTCACAACTTGATATCACTGCTATGCAGTGTCATCATGCCAGTTTACCTGTGACGACAAAGACAAACAAGGTGCCTGGTAGGGAAAAAATGTTGGNAAAGGGAAACGCAGTAAATATTCAATGCAAGTAGGCGAAGGCGATAGCCTAGTCAGATAATGGTCCGTTCAAAACAAAGGTGTTCTTATCGAATTTAATGCCAGTTGCTTCATAATTGCCGAGAGGTGCCCAGTATTTGAATAAGTTTCCATTTTAAAGCGCATACTCTCTTCAGTTATAATCCTAGGGTTGTAAAATTGAGGTACCGTTTTACGTAGCTCAATCCACTTGATTGTCAATGTCATCGCAGTTGATGAGCTAATAATTTGTATGCAGCACCCTATGTTCTACCCTGAATATCTAATGTTGATTGACATTAGACCTGTGAAGCACTGGCTAAGCATCAACCCCACCATGATTAGCCCCGGTAATGCAAGCTGGGATAAATTGAACTAGAGAAACCCCATTTCCCATTTCCCGCACTTTACAGATTCATCTGCTTGATATGTGCTGTTGGTCAAATGTTAAACCAATAAAAGCGGTAAGGAGTAATTGCGTTCTCGGATCTATGGCTTGAGGTTGAGCAAAGCGAAATTTCTCACTACCAGCAAATTTGGTGCTCCCTTAAAAAATACACTTTTGCCAAAATAGTGAATTTTAGGAAGCGAATCATTAATCACTAGACTTAACACTGATTGAGTTGCAGAGGAAAAGTTGTTCTGGCAGCATGTGTAAAACATATGGACGATCTCCCATATGGTTCTTGCGACTGATAGGTAACCTAATGATGCACAATCCAAAGATCACATTTTATAGTTTATGATTCAACTGAAGAATGGTAGCCAATCAGGGCTGAAAAGTTTGAAGGGAACATGTTTTGTCTCTTCACTTTTACATGCATGCATAGTTCGTTAAGCATAGATAAAATGTCGTTTGTGAATCCAATAAGGACTATGCTCTAAAATGCCCAAGTCATGTATTGCTTAGGGGGATTCGAGAAAGCCACCTTTCCTAATTGTGTGCAAAGGCTCGTTCTGCAGTCATATAAAAAGTAGATGGCTGAATCACAGCTACTTGGCATTAAAATTGACCAATTGCTCACAACTTGATATCACTGCTATGCAGTGTCATCATGCCAGTTTACCTGTGACGACAAAGACAAACAAGGTGCCTGGTAGGGAAAAAATGTTGGCAGTGGGCAAGTGTTCATTGGCATGAGTCGTTGACTTGATAGCATGACCTGCATCAATTGCAGAAGTACAAGAAGCCTTACTCTGCAGCAATCACACCTCTGCAAACCATGTCTACGGGATTGTCGAGCGAAAGAGCAAGGCTAGATATCATGGGTCCACTGCCACATACCGCGATGGGAAACCGATCTATTCTGGTTGCGATTGCCTGCTTGACGAAAGTAGTCGAAGCGGAACCCATGAAGGCTCAATTTGCCAAAACGGCAATGTCAACTATCTTTAAATGTTGGATCTGTCAACAGAGAGTGCCTGAATCGATCCATAGCAATCAAGACCCTTATGCCGAAAGCCGACTCCTTGCCGAAGTATGCAAGATCCTTGGAATTGCAAGGTCGAGCACGAGTACTTGCAGGGCAACAGACACGTGAACGGAACCAGTCGCACTCTGATGGGACTGCTGAAGGCTTTTACAAAAGAGAAAGTCTAAAGGTTGGGATTTAAGCCTAAGACGTCTATCTTCTGCACCTTCCATGTTCTTGTGTACTGCAAGAAAGCTATCAACAACTGAGCCGACACTAGCCGTGAATACCAAGTCCAGTGAAATTGCCAGGTTCTAGGGCAACTCGCCTCTCTTCGCCATTCGACCACATCGTCTTATGCTTGCGCACTTGGATCGCGTGCATCCCGTTCCCATGAGACCTGATTGCCTCATTCACACAGGGTTCTGCGACACCTTGGGTTTATCCCATGGCATCAAAAGGCCAGAAATCACAATAAGTGTCGTGCGTGTCTCTACCCATTTGCAAACCTTGGTTCAAGCCTCCATCACTACATTAGGACACATTATCGTGAGAGAGAAGAACCCTAAAAATACGCCTTTGCTTCGCTGAATGCTATGCGGGATTTTTGGCACTGCAAGAACACACGCTCTTGAATCTCGATGGCTAAGACGGTTAATTCGTGGGTGCTTTTCGCAGTACTGAGTACTTTTTGATGGCTGACATGGGAGAGTTGTCGAAGAGAGCGTTGGGGAGGAGGATCGAAAGAAGAGAGAGACTGTGTAATACTTTGTTTGTTCGGACTGCAGGTTTCTTCATTTGGGTGGCCATGTTGTACCAGCCAAATGGCTGACCTTCAAGCCACGCTAGCAGATCCTAATCCTTCTGTCCCCGTAATGTATATATTCTGCTCTGGTAAAATGCAAGTATTTATTTGCTTTCGTACCCCGTTGGTGCTACTTGCGTAAACTAATGGACTTACCTCCTCCTCTCTCCCTCTTTAGCTTCCACCTTTTCTTTTTTACTTACTTACTTAATCCGTTCAACATTAGACAGCCTCCATCCACACCTTTTCTTCCATCTTATATTCACCTATTACCATCGATCACGGAGCATCCCCCATTACCTTTCCTTTCCACAACTCTATTAAACTGAGTTTAAATTTTTACTAAAAAGGATCCAATGCATTTCTTTTTAATTACCTTATACTTGCCTTCCACTATTTTCCTATTACAACCTCTGCAACGTCACACATATGTGACGGACACAAGTGTAAGTATTACCTATGTGGCTTGCCTCCTTCAAAGCATCACTATCGCTCTTATACTAGTTCTTATACATGCACACATACATACATCCATGCATACGCACATACATACACCATTGCCTCTTCCTCTACTTTTGCTGGGACGCACATGGATGTAAACCGGAAGTTTGCTGGTGGCAGGCCGCATAACTAGCGTGATGGGGTTTAAACTTTGGTTTATCAAATTAGCCACGATATGCATCGGGACTGCTTTTAGTAGTTGAATAAGACGGTTCTGGAATATTTTATAAGTACTGACCAATTGTTGCACACTGAAGCCTTCCTTCCTAGCGTGCATCAAACAAATGGACTATCGATGCACAAATTAAAATGGTGATTGCTTCAGATAGTAACCCTTTGTCCAGCCTTATATGTCAGTTATTAGTTGTTTCCCCACCGATAATCGCATTATTGTAATGGTTGTACCATCTTCGTGCGATACTAAACAGCACCGACTCCTCACTGAAGTCATTTAAGCAATAATTGCAACTCGCTCGCATTTCCAGCTCATTGTCACTTGCATGCCACAGCATTTCCACCCCCTACTTCTTCTTCTTCCTCTTCTATTCTCTCAGAACACCTCTTCTCCTATAAGTGCTAACTTCACCTCCACCGCTTTCATTCATTCTCTCGCCCCTTTTTCCCTTTCTTTCCCTATTCATTTATTCATTTATTCGTCTGCTTCTATTCGCCGCCTTGCTCTCTCTTCCTCATTCAATACAACATCTTCGCTACCAATATCACCACCCATCAGCCAACCAGCTCACCACTCTCTCCTCCAAATCTCTCATTTCTGTTGTTCTGTTCCAGGATGAATCAAGCAATTTTCAAACAGATTTCTGCATTTCGTAATTAAACGACACACCCGGCTTCATCATTTCCTATTTCTCATTTTATCTTCCCATCACATGTATGTGACACACACACACACTTTTCGCTCTTTTTCCCCCTTCTGTGCTCATGCTAGGCGTACAGCCTGACAGCGCCACCTGGCAGCCGCACACTTCCAAACACTGCGGTAATCGATTCAATCCTGAATCTGCGGCAGGTACATTAAAGGAAAGAGAAGTTCTTTTTGGATAACCGTCCAAGCGTGTGCGTGTGCGATGGTAAGATGAAGATACGCTTAGCTTTACGGGAACTATTCTGTTCCTGTCTACATGTTTTGTGCATTATTTTGTCATTATGCTTTATAAGGAAGGCAAGGAGCTTAATGGAGAACGGTTGGTTCGCCTTATGAATAAAGAGAGGGTTTACTGCATGGTATGTTCTAACATAGCTTTAAGAATATGCTTGCTCCTACCTTCGCAGCATGCTCGGCCTAGGTTGAAGGGCGTTTACCATTACGACTTGTCTGCATCACTCAGGCGCCAAATAGCTTTGCGCATGTTGGAGGGAAAGGAGTGATTTATATGAATGCTGCATTGCCACTAGATAGCTGCTCAGAAGTCATAGTTTGTGGTGAAATGGGCAAATGGGTTAAGGTTAAAGGCATAGGCCTTTGTAGATGTGACGGAAGAGGAGGAGGTCGGATTGAGTGCCCTCTGAATAGTGATTATCAAGGGAAGGCTATAGATCACGAACCATGTTGAGACGACACCGGCTACCATATGACCAACTTAATAACTGCAAGCAATGCCGGGAGTGAAACAAGCAACAGCAGAGTGCATTTTAAGTGGAGAATGATGAAAGCGTCTTTGTCGGGCGATCGCTAGTGAATATCAGATCATAGGTATACCATTTGCGAACAGTATTTAGACATAGGTATACCATTTGCGAACAGTATTTAGAAAAGAAACATAAACAGGGTGCAGCATGAGTAGAGGACGATGAAAAATAATGAACAAATGTGCATGTTGCATGTATGTGATAAGAGGATAAAGTGGAAAATAAGACTTTTTGAAGCTGAGGGTATCATTCAAATCAAAACTATGTAATCCTGCCTGATAATTGTCTATTTTTTGAAATAATAAAAAAGCGATTTTCGATGAGGCTGGTAGGCGGTGGTTTAAGTGGAGAAGATGTAATAAAAGCAATATTAGCTGGAATGTAAAAGATGAGGCAATGATGCATGCATGAGTGTATGTATGTATGTATGTATGTATGTATGGGTGAATGGATGAGACGAATAGTAGCAGTGGCAGTGACAAGGTTTTAGAAGGAAAGCGGTAAATTGGTAGTAGATGCGTATATCAAAGGTGTGACTGTGAGATGAATTGTGAAAATTGTGAGGTGAGACAACATCACAATAAGGGGAAAGTAATCGTCTATGTGCTTTGCCATTTAATTGGTTTCATAAATCAGTTTTGGTAAAAGAAACTAGAAGAGAATCGGATAAAATGAATGAATGAATGTGCAAATGTATGAGGGAGGGAAGGGCCTCTGTTAATAGGCCATAAGTAGTGGTGGGGTGGGATGGAAGGGGTGGTAGGTGATGGGGTTTCATAAATCAGTTTTGGTAAAAGAAACTAGAAGAGAATCGGATAAAATGAATGAATGAATGTGCAAATGTATGAGGGAGGGAAGGGCCTCTGTTAAAAGGCCATAAGTAGTGGTGGGGTGGGATGGAAGGGGTGGTAGGTGATGGGGTGACTATAACGCGCACTTAGCAGATGCATGCGGACGGGCGGATGGATGAGTGGGATGGAGGAGAATGACGAAGGTTCAGGGGAGCCCACCACTACAACTTGGAGGGTGTGAATAAGGAGGGGATGGGCAGGTATAACGAGGAATGGTGAAAGATTGCGCAATAAATACGCAAAGAAAGAAGTGAATGTAAAAAAAGGCGAATGGTGGGGTAATGAGGGTGTAGATGGCAGAGTTTTCATGGTTAAAGGAGGACCTATTCGGCCATCGGCGCGCCCATTTCTTTCCTCATCTGACGAGAACTGTGATTTTTGTCACGCCCAGATGATAACCCCAATCGAGAGAATTGAACTCAACTGAATGAACGGCTTCATCGCTGAGAGAATTTCGAAAATTTTAGATAGCCATGCTTTAAAACATGGATCTCATGGAAGACTTTGTTTTGAAAGAGGACAAATTTATGATGTGTCATTTGAGACAGCTTACTTAGGTTAAAGTGTGCTCCTAAATGCAACCAACCAGTCAGTTTAACTAATAGAAGGAATATGACACACCAAGATTTTGATTGTGCTAGGGCGCGAGTCTCCGCACTGTCAGGTTTGCGATTGCTTCTATCACTGGAGCAATGCGCCTTGTGTTGTACGTGATCGATGCGTTAAAACCTCTTGTGGAAGAAATGACACCCGCCGTCAGGCTGTACTTTACTCCACAATGGCGAAATGTTGCGGTCTGAGAGAGATAATGAGTCAGGACTGCAAATGGAATCAAAGCATTACCTAGGTGCTTTCGGTAAGGAGTTGCTCCTGCCTAGTATGACGCGAAGATAGGTTTGATTTTTAAAGGGATTTTTCTAGAATAACCACTATTTGAAGTTTCAGTGAGAAAAGAACGAAAACGTGGATTTGGGCACTGAGCCTGCCTTTTGAGGCAATCTCCAGCTTCCGTTTTACACGATACCCCATTTCTTTTGTAAACGCTCTGAAGGCTTCGGTTTGGAGCAATTCCCTAGCACATCAAAAATGCGCCACGATAGTCTAAATCACCTACGGAAAGTGGTTCTAATGTGCAGCGCAGCTGATGTTTACAACTTGCAAATGATTGCGCATTTTCACGTAGGTTAGTTAGTTATGCTGCCTCTCACCGACCGATTTATTGTTGTCCCTAAATGTTCCAAAAGGGTAGTTCTTTAAGCTCCTTGCACGCATCCGCGACTAATGCCGTTGATGACCACACGCCACTTTGAATACGCTATCACTGTCCTCTTTTGGCGTTATTATTCGAGGTGGTTTAACCGTACATTGCCACTTATACAAGCCATCGTATCATATTAAGGGGTCAAATTATGGCAACACTGATCGACGTCAGTGCGGCTTTAAGGGGAATTATATTCACCGCTTGTCTTTCAAACAAACTGCCACATGCCAGACAACCAAATGAACAAAAANCAAACTGCCACATGCCAGACAACCAAATGAACGGGAAGGTGACGCTTGACGTTTGCTACCACACTAAAGTGTGGATAGGAACAGGCATCACACTTGTTCAAGTCGTCTCTCATCTATTAGTCATCGAGTCTATCCCATATAACTATTAAGTTGAGACCAAAACAGGTCAACGCACTTGTCTACACCGCTGCAATGTGTCAATCGATTAGTGGCTGCACCATCAGCTCTGAAATTAATAGTCGCCTTGAACTTCTTCTCTGACCATACGAACGGACGAGACCACCCTGCGCCCATCGCATTGCCACGGCTCAGAGTATAAACAGGCTAACGTGACCGGCGTTTTGCCTCCAAAGTGATCGGCATAGCACTACATCTCCAAGAAACACCTCATTTATGAGTTGTTTGTGGGCAATAATCCCAGGAAGCCACTTTCGGTAGACGGGGTTACTAAATTTTGCCTGAGTTGCACGTGCGCTCCCGTTTATAAGCAGCATGGCACTAGCGGTAGGGACTGATACCCCAGCTTGTGTTCGTAACAACCATGTCTTTAACAGGGGACACCATTCAGGTCTTCGACGAAGAAGAGTGTGCTCAAATAGGCTTTCGAAACCAGATGAGCGCGAAGTGCCAACATTACTGTTGCAGCAAATCAAACAATGCAGAACTGCTGCCAAGTAGTTGTGGAATGACCACGAAAGCTGATAGGGAATTTCTCTCCTAGAATATTACACTAAATCTGCCCTTCTACAAAAAGCGTCACGACAATCCAACGATCAAAAAATGCANCTAAATTTTGCCTGAGTTGCACGTGCGCTCCCGTTTATAAGCAGCATGGCACTAGCGGTAGGGACTGATACCCCAGCTTGTGTTCGTAACAACCATGTCTTTAACAGGGGACACCATTCAGGTCTTCGACGAAGAAGAGTGTGCTCAAATAGGCTTTCGAAACCAGATGAGCGCGAAGTGCCAACATTACTGTTGCAGCAAATCAAACAATGCAGAACTGCTGCCAAGTAGTTGTGGAATGACCACGAAAGCTGATAGGGAATTTCTCTCCTAGAATATTATACTAAATCTGCCCTTCTACAAAAAGCGTCACGACAATCCAACGATCAAAAAATGCACGTGACCACAATACGAAGTTAAAGCAGAGTACAATTTTATAGTGTTCATGGCAATTCCTCGATGCTTATCAGACAGCTTAACATCGGGAGAAGACGCTTTCTTGCCTACAATAAATTTTGAACCGCCGGTATCACCAAGCAGAGCTTAATGTCTGAAAATTTTTCCCTTTTTTCATCGAACATAGCCTATTTGGCAATAATCCTGGCATTAATGCAATCGAAAACGAACACACTATACCCACAAACAATACCCTAAAATGTAGTTAATAGACTTGCAGATACAAACCTGGAAAACCGTTTTTTGTAATGAAAAGACAGTATTTACAGCTGTTAAATTTCACAAAAGAAGTCGTTGTGTTTCCATTCTGATATTTTAAAAAGGAAAATAATTTATTTTGATACGAGGTTGAAGGGTTAGAAATGCTAAAAGGTACCTATGCATAAAAACGCCACTTTTCTTGCTTTAAAATATAGTCAAATTTAATAATATTCTAAATTCTTGTAAGTGATTTTATAAATTATACATACACTTGCATATTTTGCCGTTCCAATAGGAAATAGTGCCTTTGGTACTTTGTTTGATTGGACTGCCAGATTCGGTCACTTGGGTGACCATATCGTACCAGTCGGATGGCTAAATTCCGGGCCATGACATTAGCCCTCAATTCCTCTGTTTCTAGAACAAAACGTATTTTGCTTTAGTGCCATGCCTACCATAGCCTTGGAACAAAACGTATTTTGCTTTAGTGCCATGCCTACTATAGCCTTTGAAGAGGTCTTGGGGCGCTATAGTGGCAGCCTACGGTTAAATGCTGCAGTATTATGCTTGCGAGTCTTAACATTTGGCTGCAGCATAGCAGCTTCTTAAGACCTCCCTGATAACGAAGGTTGGCATAACTTTATGCTATACCACCTGCAATATCTTAATTGTTTAGCCCTCAGTCTTTGTAAAAGTCCAGTTTGTGTCCCAGCAGCTCTACTTTTACCACGAAAGCTACCCTCTAAACCATTTCGGAAATTATAACTCACCTGCTTTCAATACGTGTATGAGATATATATATTCCGAAATGCGCTTTTTTGACAAGAATGAGTGATTTTCATAACGTTGTGCCATTAAATAATGCTAAATCCTCTGAAGAGGGAAAAAGATAAGTAACTAACTCCCCTCAAACCTCTACTGATTTTCATTGACTCTGACAAAAAATTTGGGTGGATGCAACCTATGCGTTCAATCAGATATTACAAGGGTTACAGACGAGGAAGTGGACTGGGAACACTCTAGAGCGATGCCTACTTTCGTCTCTAGGGAGGTTTTACGGCGCCACATATGTATCCATTCAGCATACAGAGGAGTCTTCAGCCAACAAAGTGGCTTGGGGGCGAGCCAACGCCGACAAGGTTGCAATGAGTAGGGCACACATTAGCTCTTTGACCAAAGCATATTGTACACGAATTCACACGGTATTTAATGAAGTGCTATTCCATAATTATTATAGGACCCCCCTGGATACAAGAGAGAAAATGACACTTAAGCGGAACACATTCTTTCAGGCTTGCGGGAAGGATTGGACCACCGCCATGGGCCAGTGGTTAGCCCACTAGATGAAGGCACTATGATCACTCAAGTTACCACTAGCCGAGACCAAGAGTTAAGTAATGTCTTAGGTTATTACCATCTTGCGATTTTACAGTTCTATAAGGAATAGCGACAGTTTTGAGTTGTATCATTCGAAATAACGTTTCCGGGACGTTACCAGCCAACCAAGACACACTGGACTCGCTTAATAACCTGCTATATTTGTTCTTTTTTCCTGGTATAAAACTTTGGAGCACTGTTTTGTACTTTTGCAGTATTTTATGCGTGGTTTGGCCAGTAAGTCAACCATCGTATATATGTGAGGTCAAGCATATGTTGCCACACTACCACTCATTGCAGTGCGACTGATAGCAAGCATTACATGTGTGAGTGCAACTACTGTGCGACGGCTCTCACCCTTTCTTTAGCAGTCGACTAGGAGCATCACACTGCTACTTTGACCCTGTTTGAATTCAAGTCGATACAATTCAGCTTTTCAATTAACTCATCACTTTGGATCTCGCTGTAAAATATTTTAAAATTTGACCGCTTTCTCGACAGCAACCCCTCTGCTTGTCTAGCATAGATCTTTTCTTTGAAGTATGCACAAATAGGAGACCGCATCAACGCGCCTACGACTTGTCCACCGCAAAGCAGAAGGAGCGAGAAGTTTGCCGTGACCCCAGTTCCACCATGCAATAGCACTGTTTTCCTGCCCGAAATCATCCAAACATAACAGTCTTGCTGCTGAAAATATTGCGGGTGTCTTTCCCTTCCTTGATGATTTTAGATTGAAATTAAATGCCACTACGCAAATTGGCATCTGCACACATATTGTCAAGTAAATATTCCTTAGGTGGTCAAATTTCGACATCGAACTGCACACAAACTTGGATTGGGCCCATCTTAACCATGCTTATCTTAATTTTAGCGACCAAATCGTGCCCTCTTTGCACAACTATGCGGCTCTACCATACATGGTGGCACCAATCTGTCTAGCCTTTTATGCACGATTCCATGAGCTGACGTGCTATGCAGCTTATTTGTAGTCAGGGCACTCACCACCAAGCTGGGTCGAAATTGACCCATGGCGCAATCTGCGTGGTGTGACTTTCTCTTAAGCTAGATCTATAGAAGCGTAAGCGTAGTGTCTGTGTCAAGTGGCATGGCTCTCGGTAACCACAGCCATACGCTATTCCCTCAGTCCTGAAGCTAATCTTATGTAAACGTGCTATGCGTCTTCGCCGACTTAAACATGCACTTTATGCCAGAAGCGCCAAAGTAAGATGACATTTTTGGATTGATGCTCGCATCTGGAGAGCAATTTCACCCACAACTTTTCCACATTACATTTAAGCTACGACTTGAGGCATTCAGCCGACGAGATCTAATTGTGAGCTTAGCTTTAATGGCGCTTCTGATGTCTTAGAATTCCTTGAAGCCAAAATTCACACAGTATTCACTTGTGTCCCTTAAACTAGTTAGTGGTGCAAATGGTTCGTTGCAGTGAGTATTAAACTTCGTGTGGTTGATTCAGTAAAGTTAAGATGAAGCCTCTTGGTTTCTTACTCACCTCATTGTGATGAATAATGGGTATTTTTAACTGGCTTTAGGAGCCTGTCTCAACTTGTTTCCACTACCACTAAAAGCAAAAGTTAGGATTCCTTAATATTGCTCCTACATGCATTCCCATAAACATTCTAGTCAATAGTATTCACTTTGATTGCGGGTTAGTGCAGTCGTTGATAAAAAACTTGGCCAAAATCAAATTCTCAGCACACCCGTCTAGAACTTCTTTGGCTATCTTCATTATGCACCCAAACAATTGCCCCTAAAGGGCGTCTAAAATTATTCCAGAAAAATCCTCCTTCTAGGTGCGTATGGGCTTCATCTTACCTATTTACATTGTTGAAATATTGTAGCGGCTTTTTAGTTCACTATCACTCAGATGTAAGAAGGCATTCAAATGCATAACAATCGGCAACTTAGGTTATTTTGCCCAAGAAGTGGGTTTCAAAGTAAGTGAATAGTTAGTCAATTGAGATAAATAGGACCATCAAAGCGAGGAAATAAATTAGGAATTTCAGCTACAATGAGCGCTGCTCTCCAACATCATTACCCCTTGCAAAGAATACGGACTTAGCAAATAATTTCGCATGCTAGCCATCACGATTTGCAGATATATGTGCGCATTCGAATTTCACGCTTGATTGTTCACATTTGGCAGTTGGTCCCGCAAAATACATTGACTCCTTAAAATAGGAAAAGCCTAAATATCAAAGCCTGGAGAAATCGTTTGATCTTGACAAAGGCTCTACTGCTGAGCCATAATACAAAAGGGAAGACTCAGGGTTCGCCTCACTGCCATTTATCGAACCGAGGTTGAAGATTACTGCCGAGGATGTAAATGGGACTACTGTGCAAATGTCCTTCCGCTTTCTTTCTCATCAAACGCGATATTTGGACTTACTTACGACATTAAATATCTTCGAACTTCTATGTGCTTATGCTTAAGAGATCGCCTCTGATTTCGTCAGTCGCATCCCAAATCATCTTTGTAATTTCAAACTTCATGGTCAGGTATTTAGCAGTTTGAAAGCACTCCAAACCCCATAACGGTTCTTCTGTCATAAGTCTTTTTGGTAAATAAACACAAACAGATGGTCGCAACACCGCGGCCACAAGTTGCTCAGCCCCATTCGGATTGCAAGAGGTTTGACCTGGTTCACTTTCTATCATGCGATGTTGATGGGTTCATAGCCACAAGCACTAACTTGCTAGTAGCCGGTGTTTCAATTTTTCAGTGAATAACAAGACACTGACTTGAGCCTAAGTGCTTTCAGACGAGCCTTGAATAACTTGTCGGGTTGCGGCCTCTCAGGACTAATTGATGCTGTGAGGGACCTACGCTTAGCACTGGACATCGCCTCACAGTTTGCCTCTATGCACTTTAATGTTAACAAATGGGAACACTGCATATGCAAACGCACACACGCACTAACGTCTGATGGCCTCATTGTACAAATAAAGTGCCTTGCAGGTTAGGGCCAACATGGCTGATAGGCTGATCTAAGGATAGGCCCGTTTCAAAAATGCGTTATGACTTGAGATTGCAAAACATTTGTGGATTAACGATGCTGCTTTGCTTCTGTCTCATCATGTTGGCTACCTCCCCTTCGGCCAAAACATCGACTGGAGATCGTGGTAAGATGCACTTAAGCAATTTATTGTGGTCAGCAGAGAATCACTTTTATTAGTCAGGTAATTCGCACTATGCTACGGTACGGGAATTTCGAATTTGTCATATTTCCAAAAGTTTAAATCTTTGTATTTCCTACAATTTAAAAATCACGTTATCGTGGCTAATAACTGCCAGCATTTATTAGGGAGCTGTGTGCAGATGAAATCCACGAAAGAGGATGGACCTCAGTAAATGTACAATGTACCTTAAATATTTCAAAGCTTCTGGTCATTTACTACGATATTGCTGTTAAATTTAATTAGAAGTGCTGACAAGGACCAATAATNAGCCCCATTCGGATTGCAAGAGGTTTGACCTGGTTCACTTTCTATCATGCGATGTTGATGGGTTCATAGCCACAAGCACTAACTTGCTAGTAGCCGGTGTTTCAATTTTTCAGTGAATAACAAGACACTGACTTGAGCCTAAGTGCTTTCAGACGAGCCTTGAATAACTTGTCGGGTTGCGGCCTCTCAGGACTAATTGATGCTGTGAGGGACCTACGCTTAGCACTGGACATCGCCTCACAGTTTGCCTCTATGCACTTTAATGTTAACAAATGGGAACACTGCATATGCAAACGCACACACGCACTAACGTCTGATGGCCTCATTGTACAAATAAAGTGCCTTGCAGGTTAGGGCCAACATGGCTGATAGGCTGATCTAAGGATAGGCCCGTTTCAAAAATGCGTTATGACTTGAGATTGCAAAACATTTGTGGATTAACGATGCTGCTTTGCTTCTGTCTCATCATGTTGGCTACCTCCCCTTCGGCCAAAACATCGACTGGAGATCGTGGTAAGATGCACTTAAGCAATTTATTGTGGTCAGCAGAGAATCACTTTTATTAGTCAGGTAATTCGCACTATGCTACGGTACGGGAATTTCGAATTTGTCATATTTCCAAAAGTTTAAATCTTTGTATTTCCTACAATTTAAAAA
>LWMK02000189.1:46067-137573 GCA_001693075.2 Taenia saginata
TCGCAATGTCTTGCAATCCATCGCTCAATAATGCGGTGAGTAGACAAAGACGTTGACACCAAATGTGCCTTGTTTCCAAATAAGCGATCAATTCTCTCATTTTCTCTCCAATTCGGTGACATTTTGTTGACAGCTACACCTGCGTCGGAAAAACCAAGCAGTATCCACGCAGATGAGGTTTGCCTAGACGTGGTGAAGGTGCCCTGACTACAGTCGCATCAGTTCCTCAGATATAGCGAGTTCTTGAGTAAGGAATGGGCACTGTTTAGACAACGTAGGTCTCCACAATTTCGCGACTGATTGAAAAATATTCAGGGCGAGCTTGACTAACAAGGTCTTTTTGGTTTTTTAGAAGTGGTGATTACAAAAGCCAACAAAACGGAAGAGCTCATGCTTTCACGCCATTTCAATTGGAGCCACGTGGGTCCTCAGACCTACCAGTTAAATGGGACACTGAAGGCCTGGCTAAACCTCATGCAGACGGAATTAGTCTGCATGCAATGCCAGTTGATTGATCCCGCAGCCCTATTATCAAAGTCGGAGGTTTCTCACTTGGAGAGATTACTTTCAAGATCCGTGATCCTGGCAAATCATACGTTATACTTTTTGACGCACTCAAAGGAAATGACAGAGTTTTGCACTATGTCAAAACAATTAGAACGTTATCCACCAGTAAGCTGGTGCTCATGGCATTTCTATTAAACTCCCTTTCTGCATAATATTTTGGAGCATATGCTGAGCTACACATCCTACAATGGTCGTCATTAGTGCTTTCCCACAATTTAGGCTAGGCATTATTTTTTTGTGCAATGTGATTTAACCAATGGAGTGTTTTTTTAGCAGAAGAGGAAGAACGCGCCAGCAATGGCGAAAGTAGTGGAAAAGGGGGAAGCCCAGGAGCTGAGGAAAGTAAGGAAAATGAAGAAAGCTCAGGAAGGAAAGTAAGGAAAATGAAGAAAGCTCAGGAGACAATGAAAATATGGGAAAGGGAAGGGAAGGCGCTCTCAATACCAGTGGATCAGACCTGACTTATGTGAATTCTGGAGTCATCTTTGCTTGCATGGCGGTAGTGCTTGCTTAGACTTTTGCATAGGTTGGTGAACGCTACCAACTAAATTAACTGTTTGGAATATCAAGGATAATAAGTTATGCTTCTTAAGCAAATCTTTTTCCCTTACAGGTTTTCACAATAAATGATATGCATAACTTGGCCTTAATTAGTGCTCATGTAACAACTAAAATGTAACCTCTCAAGGTGGGAGACAGTTGCAACACAAATACATACATTTGCATTCAAACCCACTTACTCATACGCATGTGCTTGTATCTTCGCACCAGTCTTAGTTACCACCCCGAGTCCGCTTAAATTTATTCTACTAATTGGCGCAAAGCTAATGCGCACGCCGGGCAGTAACAGGCAAGAGTAGGCGGTTAGATTAAAACTAGGGATTTTATAATATTTACGTATTGTGCCCAGCATGGAACGTATACATATATATGCGCATATATAGAGACCTTTAGGGCAAAAGAAGGCATAGTACTAGGGCAGAATATATATTCTGGAAACAGAGGGCATGAGGCTGTTGGCACGGCCCGGAGGCCGGCCAATCGACTAGTACACTATGGCCTCCCAAGTGACCGAAACCGGTGGCTTGAACAGACAAAGTACTACGCTGACACCCTTTAAACGAAAACAGAAATGTAGTACTTGGGAAAATGTAGTACTTGGGCAGAATATGTGTCCTTAACGTGCGTTAGGGTTTGAAGCCACTGGTTTGGCCCAGAAGCCAGGCTACCAAATGAGGGCGCAATTACCAAGATGCCACTCGGACACATACCAAATTGATGCTTAAACAAACTAGCACGCATATATTCCATCCTAGCTGTTGTGCTCTGAGGCCCCTTGAAGATTAAAGAAGACTTGTTGCTGGGACTAAATATGCGCACATTCGATTACAGGAAAGGGTTAACGCTGCAAGCTTGGTCCAAATATCATTCCATCTCGCTGAAGCAAAGTGGCTAACCACGTGGATCTTAATGGAAATCGAGTCACGCATACAACAAAGGTGTTAACTGGAAGTATACTTTCTACCGTTTTGGGTGAATTCTTATAAGATACTGTAATTTTTCACGCCGTTTAAGTGTGAATTATAGGTTAGAAGCTTTTAATGAGCTTTGGGTTCGTCGCCGAGATGTTATTGGAATTCCATGAGGTGGCGATTTCTATAACAAAGCTATCACTTTACAAAATTCTTCGTTTTGGCGGTTGTCAATGTCTACGTCCTTGATAAGATTTCGGATTACCTAAAGGCCGAGGAAGAAGAACCACAAATGAATGAAACACAAAAAATGGTAGTGCGATAATATCGTTTCTAGCACTAGTCATTCGTTAGTTGGCTTTTCTTAGCAACAACCTTAAACTCCACCAGGATACCAGTGTATCAAGGCATATAGATTTGACAATGTGTTTATTGCGCTATTTTTACGATTTTAATTCATTTTTACTGTGTTTTTATTGCGAAAAATTTAAAGCATTTTTTACGAATCCAATGCTTAATCCCACGAATGAGCCAATAAAACGAAGCTCCCATATTTAATGCTCCTTAAATTGCTAGCTTTGTACTAATGACTTAGATAAACTTAAGAGTGAGTTGTTTTGTGAATGCAGTATGATGCGCTTCAGTTTCTTGCAGTAGAATTAGCTTACATGTAGAATCAAACATCCTCTGTCCAATAATAATTGCTTGTTTAAGTTGTTATCCTCAAATCTACTGGCTGCATTTTGGGGACTTGTCTGCCTCTCTGGTGCGTGCTTTGTTATTTGTGATAATGTCTACATTCTCGCTGGATAAATTGCAGCCTAAAACAAAGGAAAGGTTGTTGATGGCTTGGCCTCACCTGGACCTTACGGTGGTCTAAAAATAAAGTGGACAAGGATGTGTCTCCTCTAGACGTTGCATCACCTCACAAGCTTAGAAGGAACACCAAATAGTTTTTTGGGCCTGGACTTCACTAATACTCCGTCACTGACACAGGAGATAATGGGTTCTGACCCGTTAGTAGCTATGAGATATTTGCGTTCTAACGGTTTCAGTGTGCATAAAGTCAGTTCGTAACGCCATGGCTGCAGTCGCATTATCCAAGTTTTCATGCTATCCATACT
The DNA here is from genome assembly GCA_001693075.2 of Taenia saginata. Taxonomy (NCBI): domain Eukaryota; kingdom Metazoa; phylum Platyhelminthes; class Cestoda; order Cyclophyllidea; family Taeniidae; genus Taenia; species Taenia saginata. The sequence continues at coordinate 49,231 of LWMK02000189.1, forward strand.
GGTAGAATCTGTTGATCTTACTCGGATGGACGCCGATAGAGCTGCGATATCCTTCGGAAATGTATTTAAGGTTGCTTTTCTCCATCAAAGAACCCAATTGTGCCTCATACCGACATGATCGGAGAATGCGCAAGTTAACGTGCTAGGAATACCACTACCACCGAAAAATCGATGTCCAGTCTACGCTATCGTTGAACTAAGTGCCGATTCCGCTCAAAAGATTTGCACGACTAAGGCTACATGTTATCATGCTTATGATAGCTTCTCTTTGTTTCGCTTTGTTGCGACAGGCATAGGAATGTTTTCTCGGATTAACTGTTGCTGTTGCAGATGACGGATGAATGCAAATTTTGAATTCTGTCGCAAATACGGATAGGAACGGACACAAGAATCAGTGCACTAACTTTGTCCTTTCCGAGTCTGCAAAGAACCTGTGCGCATTAAGCAAGGACCCTGCTGATGCTGAAGTGCATTTCGGTGACCAGTGTTCGCCTATGTATTCTCGCCAAAACTGTTGGTAGTCCGTACACTTCAGTGCGGTGCTCATTAGAGCGGTTATTTCTACATTCATGCCGTCGTAGGCTGAAAGATTGCATCGTCAGTGCGAATAGAAGAGTGTGTGCATGGGTGGATGGGCCTGCCAACGTGCAAGGGAACGCAATTATAAATGTATTTGCAGTGGAGAAGCACAAAATTATGTTCAGTCTGTCTGTCTCATTGTCTACTTGCTTAGGTGTCTCACCGTGGGATGTAATTCTTTCCGACCGTGGTAGATGCTGCTGAGTTGGCGGCGCTTCCGTGGCTTAAAAGTGGTTGTGCCTTCATTTAAGCCGCTTCCTCCTTTCTCATTCTCTTCGTTTGGATTATTACTCTTACTTCTGCTGCCGCTACCAGTTGTTGCAGTTCATTCACTCAGTGCAGGTGGATATTCATTGTTGCCACGTCGAATTTTTGCGCTCGTTGAACGAGACGTTGAATTATTTGCATATAAGTATTCTGAAGTCTTCATTGCTTGAACATGGATACTGAATGTGGCTAATTGTTTCTCAGTACTCTGTGGTATAATTTGCGTAAGGATCTGCAGTGAAACACGATAACTGCCTCCAGAAAAGGGTTCACTGCTACCGTTTTAACGCTTGCTGTGTTGTCTCAAATTGTGTACTGATTGCTCGCAGAAGAACTAGCAGTTCCTTTGGCTCCTGATGGCATTATGCTGTTCATGAACGGGGGAAACCAAACAAGGCTGTGTCCTGCCTAGACTTCCCCATCTAAACCCTAGAACTGCGTATAACTATTGCCATCAAAGACGACTTCTTGAGCTACTTGACTTCAAAAGACCCATAAACGAAGTTTTTTTTGTCGGTGCAGTATTGTGGTGACGAATTTGGAGGAAACACACAAGCCACCTCGGCATGCATATCTTCATTACTGTGAAAATGCAGTGGCTCCAGAGTGGTCTTATCCGCCACTTATTTGCAGTAGTAATTCAGCTTGACAGCGATTATTTTTAGAGCTTGGCTAATATTTGATTAAAAGACAAGTGTAGATTCGTACTCACCCCCACTTGTTCCTATTATTGGATGTATTTGAAGGCCAATGGGTTATCGATAGCCGTGAAGACATAGGGGAGTGCGTGATTCCGTTTCCCTTCGCATTTTACTGTAGTGGGAGGCATTTGGGTTTTAGTGCATCTATTTACTTAGACGCTTCTCACATTTCTGCACACTAGATTATTTGGTTGGTGGGATTTGGGTTGATGGACAGCCGAAGGTTGGGAGACCTGTGTGTTTCTGTTTGTGATTCTACCTACCTGCCGGCCATCTGTGTACTTACCCATCGGTCTCTTTATTCTCTCCTCTCTGCTTCAACACAACGGTGGCATCCGTTCGAGTTTAAGATCGACGTGGTTCATTCCCTTCCTTTAGTCTGAGTCGTGGTAAGTCTTTGCTTTACCAAGCATTTTTGCTGCGCAGCTTTATTGCGGTGGCTGATATTAGATTTACAAGCCCTGAAGATACGGACAAAGACCCTGTCTAGTCACCGCTCGTATTCCAACCTTTCACTTTATCAACTAGCTTTGTTTTTGTGTCGTGGTAGAACACTTTGAATCGCTCAGAAGAACTTACCTCAGGCACTCATCCAGTTTGATTTTGCAACAAGCAGAGCGTTTCTCAATTCATCAAGATGAATCAGGACGTAGCTGTTGGTGACGTTGATAGCCAGCATTTGGTCTTAATGTTGTGCACATCTTTTTCATCGTCACTTGGTTGGAGAAGGCCTCAGGACACTACGAGTAGTCACCGTGTGTTGTGCTACAGTCACTGCTATCGTTGGTGAGGACTGTCACGCCAATTTTAATAGGTAGAGGATACAGACACTTTTACTGCTTCAAATGCAAGTCGCGTGCTTACCCTTGCTGTGATACAGTGCGCACGGAGCATGTAGATATGCCGGATTCAAAATCACTGGTCAACTCCACTAACCCGGACAATGTGGTCTGGGAGTCTACCTTTACTTGGAATACCAATGCTTCCAACGATCCTTAGAACTCTTTGGGATTGCACTAATAATAATCAACTTCTGCGGCAGTTGTTGCCCCTTCTACCTCGGTGGCTAGTTAGTTCTAAGGATTGTAAAATTGGGTGAATAAGGAAGGGGAATGCAAGCCGCTCAATGCGGATTCCTTCATTTTAATCTTCACGTCACATCACTGTGTCGCTTCTTCGCCCTTTTCTCCTACTGTATTTATGTAAATCAGAAGCGCGTCCTCCTACTTTGAGATAGGTGAGCAACCAAGTAGTTGAGTTAGGACGGGAAATTAAGTACCAGCCTGCTTGGAAGTACTGGTGGAAAGCTTGTGCGTCCCTTACTGCCGGCTCGTGAAGAATTGAATGCCCACCATCCATCGCACATACGGATAAGGAAACTGATTTTTCAAAGCTCAAATGAACGTGGTAACATTTCGCCCCATAGCAGTAACACTGTACAAGGCAGGCCAGACTAATTGGCTGACATTTCTATCAGTAGATCATAGATTTTAGGAATTGGAGAAGTGGGGCTGCCACAGGCACGCAGCAATCTTTATTGTAATGGTTGAGATGGGCTGGCTGGGGTGACTGGATAGATTCACGTAGCAGGTTGAACAGATAGAACCCGGTCTGAGGCATTGTTAAAGTTGTCTTTTGAGCATTTCAATGTGATAGGCAGTTTTTAATTTTCGAATGTTGTTTGGTGGCTTTGGTTGCTAAATGAGAATGTGGTGGCTGTGAGACAGCGACTGCCTAGTATCCTTCAGTAACGCCAGCATCGCGCTTGGATACAAGTGTCTACCTCATTAAGTGGGACCTGGTTAAGTAGAGCAATAAAGCGTTATTTTATCCCAGTTTTGTACGAAATTGCGGACGTGTTTTAAACTTACATTGCTGGTGAATCGCTTGCGTCTGCTTGCTATCAAAACAGTAAAACAGACTATAGGGAGCTTAATCCCTTTGGAGACCATAGTTACAGATCAAGTGCATTTGACCTGACTAGAAAGCCAAGTACTTAAATGAAGAAACATTGTCAGTGTGAACGAAATGGTGGATGAGGTGAATTAAAAACATGGATTTGTCGGTTTGAAACTCACAGCTTGAAGTAACTTGGTGGATGTGGAGTACCTCGGCATTACGGTGGCATACAATGCACTGAAGAGGAAGAAAGAAAGCTAATTGTTGAAACATCAGAAGACAACAGTGAGAGACGAGACTGATGAGTTCCACACAGCCCAATTTATGCGTAGAAGTAGGTGTTTACATTCCACGACAGGCCGATCCTCTTCAGTCAACTCCACGAATTAGACAACTTAATGGAGAACGTGCGTCCGCCTCCCACCTAGGCAAAGGCGTCACATCAATAATTGTATTCTTCTTCAAGTTGCAATGCACAACGAATGCTGCCTGACTGTACTTAATCCATATTAGTCTTAGAGTATCACGTAAAAAATTGCGAAGTAAAACTTCCGGGTTCTGGGGGCCAGGAGACTAGGTAGGGGCAGCTTAGAGCGTATTTGCCCTATGGTGACTTATTTTAACATATTCGCAGCGAATAGGGTTCGCCACACCTTCTTAGACTCGTACGCACCCATTGCATTTGATGAAATATGGCCCCACCTAACACAGACATCATGCAAATGTTCCATGCACTTGCCAACAAATCGTCCACTTGAGGCTACAACATCATTTTAGTAAGGCTATTCTCGGAAAACCGAAGGTCGTCACCTGTTGATCTTGTGGCTTGAAATGTGTAAAAGTCCAATCGTTTTTAAAGCCGAGAAGGAAGACATTAACAGGCAGTCCCTTACATTCATCTATTTCAACATTCATGTTTTGGACATCAATCCTGCAAAAATAGTTCCTCTAAAGCAAAGACAACTATTTTTAGGGTCTGTAGTGTGGATTGCTGGTGGTATAGCTTTCTGTTTCTTCCAGTGACAAAAAATAACTTGTTGGCGTGCGTGATCTGTGGGACTAACCTAATCAGTATTCAACCGATTGAGTTGCTTGCGCAATGCTTCGTTATTAATAAGTTAAACTTAAGGAGGAACCAAAAACATTCATTGAATATCCTCACTTCGCAAAATTTGCAGTTCATTTCCATCTCGAGCTCTACCAGTGGCCTAAACTGTGCGCTCAAATTGTAAACAAACGACAGCACGTAAGACCAGTTTGCCCTAATAATCTCCATTGAAAGATGGCCTGATCATCGTAATGCGGACAACGCGGTGGTGAGGTCACCACAGCATTCATGGGTGAGTAACCTCGTTATCACTGAGTTCAAGGGCGGCCTCCAATGCGGGTCAAGCGAGTGATTAGTCACCTTGACAACCACTCTGCTCAACTCTCAAGCCAGTGTTAAAAATATGCTAACAAATGCATGTCGGGCTGCCGCCAGTTACTGGCAGTTAACAACGCATTCGAGCACTTCTTTTAGGCGTTGGAGCTCTCAGTCCAGCTAGATCATTCAAAACCTAATCAATCTTTTCTTCGGAAGATTTCCAAATACGGTAGTGCAGTTTTGGCAGTAGTCCTGCTNTTGTCGGGCTGCCGCCAGTTACTGGCAGTTAATAACGCATTCGAGCACTTCTTTTAGGCGTTGGAGCTCTCAGTCCAGCTAGATCATTCAAAACCTAATCAATCTTTTCTTCGAAAGATTTCCGAATACGGTAGTGCAGTTTTGGCAGTAGTCCTGCTTTTGATCACCAAGCGTTTACACATCTCGCCAAGTTGTCATTGAGTAGGAGCCAACTTGATATAAGTGGCGTCAGAGAAGTTAAAACTATGTTGGTGAAAGAGATGAGGCCACAGCTACGACTGAGTGCATTACATTTTCGTGGAAACAAGATCATTCGCTCAATGCTAGGCAGCAGATCGTCAGTCCTTTGGTAGCTTTGTCAACGATTGTGAACTAGTGCTTGAACGTCTTAATTGCACTTCAAATTAAATCCACAAAGCTGCTGGAGTCCAGAAATTGCCCATTTGGTGCATACTTCATCAATTGCAGGCGTGAAAGAATAGAGCGCTGTTTTGAATTGGGCAAGGCAATATTTTACACAGGTGAAAATCCACAAATCCGATAAATTCCTTATTTACGACAGCGTTTAAAGAATTTCGGCGTAGAAACTACACTAATTTAGCCATGGATGCAAACGCGTTTACGTTTCATTCAAGCACGAGATAGACTTGCAGATACGCCTCCGTAAGTCCACTAGAGGTTGTCAGGTCATCCCCTCAAAATCTGTCACATATTTTGTCGTGTAACGTGCACTGGTCGGTTTAGCTACTCCTCCTGCTCCTTTCATCACACATTGAGACCACGAGTGGAGATGTTTAAGAGGATTGTAAGCATATTCAGAGGCCATCAGCGTCGATGAAGTGCAGCCCAAAGCTTGAGCTCGCCTAAAAGTTCAACGTTTAGGCAATGCATGCAATGGATTAAATCACTGCACACATTTTATGCCTTTCAGTCAAACAATTCATTACAAAAGTATCTTCCAAAATATTAGAAATTATGAGCTCTTCTTCAGGCATTGTTCCAATCCGACTGGAGTTGCCTGGATATGTTTCAGTTGCCCACACACTTTATAATTTCCAAGTAATTCAAGTTTTTGCCTGCTAACCAAAAGTTTTCGAAGAAGGACACACATTTGTGCCATGAAGTTGGCTTGTAACTAGTAATTGCAACTAAGAAGTTTTAGTTTATACCCCGATTTTAGCTTTACTTGCCAAAGGATAGATGCATTACTGGGCTAATGGGTGATAATTCATATACATACACGCAACAGGCGCGCCTAATTCGCAGCCGTCGGTTCGAGTTCAATGGACCTAATCCAACCTCCCTTTACAGAAACTGTTGCTGAAGTACTGACGGACAATCTAAAAAGAGCTATGGGTTTATCAATGGAATTGAGGTCACCTCGACCCGCATTTGGTAATTTTGCACATCCAGGACAATGCAATCTTAAACTTTAGACCAGTGGCTTAAATTTAGTCAAACATTGAATGCACGCGCATTGATATCAAAAGATCCCACCGATAACAGGTCTCCCTTGCCCGATCCAGGGAAAGATTAACATTTGAAAGGAGGAATTCTTTCAGAAGTTGAATGCAACAATCGACAGAAATGACAAAACAAACCACATTGCCTCTAACTTGCTCTATTTCGTGAGCAAGTGGTTTGGTTTAAAGCCTACTTTTGCCTAACAAGCATTTATTCTGCATGTATATGGCAAAAAAACCGACAGCAAATGCCATCTGGACAGCAGAAAAGGAGTTGGCGATCGTCAAACCAGTTTTGCAATTGGCAGCCTCACCCGCACCATGTTATTGCACAATTCTTACAGGTGCAGTAATTAGAATGTGAGCTGCTTCCATGGCCACTACAAAACCTACCTTAAGATAGTAAGACAAATCAAGGATCATGTTTGACAAGGCCTCCGTTTGCCGCAACATTTTTGCATCAGAAATGCAGAAACATAATGCATATGCTAATCTATGAAAGAGCGTCCAATTAAACAGCGTGAAAATAAGGTTGGTAAGAACTAATCTCTAGACAACATGACTGAAAGGCAATGCACGATTAGGCAAAAGGAGGCCCAACTCCAAATCTCGTCGAGGTCAGGGAAGGGGATCATATATAGGAGTTGGTTTCGACTGTGGTGGAGGAAGGAAACTGGTGTGGAGAGAGTCTGAGTGAGAGGGTGAGGAGGCGACGGAGCAGCCGCATGGGCCTGGATCCACAAAAGGAGCCCGACTGCAGCCCAGACTCAAGGGCTTTAGCATGCGTGCAGCCAGGGGGTTCTGATGGACTTGGGATGAAATCGCTACACATCGAAGGTTGCATAGCTCGCCATTCGTGGCATCCATGACACCCAGCTGGTGACTAGGCCCATAACGGCAGGAAAGCGCAGGCAGATATGTGAGGGGTGGATGCGATCTTCTCCTTCCCTACCTTACTCCCCAAATGCTCTTACTTGACGGTAGTAGGCACGTGGTAGAAGGGCTTGAGGGCGTCAAGCGGCGTCATTTAGAGAACACTGGTGAGCCGAGGTCTCGCTTACGCACAGTGGCGTATCAGATTGAGCAAAGGTGACAGCGGCAGTTTATTAGAGAATTGATCATAAACAAGATTACATTATATATACCTATATTGGCACTTCTCTGGCGGTATTTAGCTATCGTATGTAAAATTGTTGCTTTGAACGCGGATTGCATTTGTACTGTCAGGTCCTTCTAGGCAGTAGTTGGTTTGTATGCATTTGGAGGTTCATGCACTTTTAATCACCTCATCGCTATAATTAATGAGTTTAAAACACATCGATTGTGTTAAAATTCCGTCTTCCTCCGTGTTTAATTGACATTGAAAACACCCTTGGTTAACAGCAAAGTTTTAAATAATCAGGGGACTACGAACACTATCCTGTATTTGTACCATTAATATGTTTACATGGTTACTAGATGAGGTCAACCTGATCCCTTTTCCTGACTAAGCAAAATGTTAGTGACCGGACCAGGCACGTCAGAATGAAGCACTCATCGCCATTATTCGTATGTTTAGTCAAGTATCCATGACCGCCTATACCGAGAGGACTGCGTAGTACAAACCTTCAAATTTAGCAATCAAACCTCAGAAAATGGACAATTCAAAACAAAAGTTAACATACTATCTCCTATCTGTCGCTTCTAAAAATCAGTAGGCTTAATTTAAGCCTTTCTTCTTTTCACATAACCTTGCAGATAATGAAGCCAGACAAGTCGACTGTCTTTAGTGTTTATGCAGCAATCTTTATCAGAATTGTCAACCTCGGTCTGGATTAATCTTATAAAAGTTGCCTCATTAGTAGATTCTCTTTCCTGCTTTTATGCAGGCTCTTGACCTCCTCAGTTTGTCTGGTAACAGGTTGGCTTCATGTCTTTTGCATAATTATCCCCACCGTATTCGGTTGACTATACTTTTAGCACCCTTTTTTGTTTACTTGTTTATCACAAACCACCAACTGCTCCGCAAAGCGTTGCATTCTAACCGCTTGTTTAGTAAAAATGTGGAAATATAAGATATTCTATCCTAGGCGACCGCACAAAATTGTATTGTGAAAGGTTGAGGAAGGCCGACGATTTAGTGAAAACAACTTGCCTATGGGTTAGAACTGGCATATTTCTCATCCAAATTGCTTGGATTTCATGGTATAGCAGTAAAGTGAATGCATTGCATGCATTTTTAAACCAGTTTTTGTCTCATATTATTGCCGAGTTTATTGTGTGCATTGGCGATGGCGTCCTCTTGTCGCTTTTAGTCCCTGCCAAAGCACACCAACTATTTTTGCATCGCTGGAACCAGTATTTAGTGCCAACAATAAGGCGCTCAAAACAAAGATGGACAATGCTAGAATCAGTACGGCATGTGTAGCTTGTTTCAGTGCTACAAACGCCTTATGTTGCGCTCTCATTTACAATTCAACTTACTACTTTCGGACACTTGCGGCAGGTCAATCAGCATATTGCACGCATAAACTTGTCAAGCCTACAAATCCACGAATAACTGTCTGGTTAGATGTTTAGTCTCTGCCGTGTTCTCCCTTATTAGCATGGGATTTGGTGACTGCCATTCCATGCGACATTGGGTCGCATGAAGTAGACCAAGTTCTGTCGAAAACAGTAATTTTTTGGATGAGAGATCGACTTTGCTTCTTTCAGGTAGCCTGCTGCCCCAAGACATCCCTACTGACTTCAAATTCAATCACCGAATAAACTACACGATACTTTGTCGGAAAGACAATCAGCGAAATTGGTATCAAGCACTTGTGGGTTATCGCCGCCTTACAGGCTCTGCAGCGAAGTGCTTGAAAATCACACAGCTCCTTGGCAATGCAAAGTTCTTCTACTAGCATCTTAGGTTTTGGACTCAAATAAGGATCCACTGCCACAAATATTGGTAGTAGAACGAATTATTTGAAAAATAATTATGCCGCAAAACTTTAATGGGCGTATGTGTCACTGTGCTCCGTCGACTGCCACCGCTACCGGGTGTTTGGCTGCTGCTCATGTTGTATCACTTGCTGTTCTGGCTTTTGTTTGAAAGGGAGCAATCGACCCACATTCTTCTGTCAACCTGCCCTGTGTTTGTCCTCCTAGGTACTTAAGGGGAGCCAAGTGCAATGGTTGTGACTTTTTGTGTGTAGACTTGATGTTTTAATTCGCATTACGAGTGTGACAAGTTGGTGGGACCAGCAATTCAATACAACTTGGAGGCGTTGCTATTTGTCAAGTGGGTTAGGCTTGGTTCGCACAAAATACTGGCAGGAACCGTAGAAGTATTTGGCGCTTAATTATAATTCTTCATATCAGTAAGTACCGAATCGTTGGCCCATTTGATTTACACCCCTGTTCGCTGAAGTGGACGCAAACACTAAATATGACGGCCATGAAGACCTTTAATTTTCCAACCTCGGTACCCAGTCAGTATAGTTTATGCAGCGAATTACCTCCGGAGACTTGTTGATATTATGCTAGCAGCTTGTGGATAGTTTGTCATTTTATTAAGCATAGGTGTCGATTAGTGTTGCCTAATGTATTGTGAAGACTACTAACCCTACGAGCACTTGGCTGTCATTCGTTGCTTTATCGCTAATGAGTTCTGCGTTTACGTACATGCATTTTGTTATCCATCACCTTCCCACACCTGTCTGCCAGAATAAACGTTGAATAAATGACTGCAGTTGTTGCCATTATTGTTGTTAGGTCAGTCGGAATGAGGGACAACGTGTAGTGCGCATTATGAAGAGCAAATGAGAAGTGGTGGCGGTGGTGGCGGTACATGTAAGCGATGGAACGATGCACCAATGAAGTGGGCGCATCGGGTGTCAAGCAAGTAATGAGGTATCCTCCATCCAAGTCCTTCCTTTTTACTGGCATGTGGGATCGCTTATAGCCCTTTCCCTCTTCCACCTTCCCAACTTGATGTAGGAAGTGAAGCCAGCAAAGCAGTAGATGTGTTGGTTCGGCAATGGTGTAGGGGAGGAGGAGGAGGATTTCTCATCAAAGTATGACTTGGACGAACCTGCCCGCGACTCCTCAATACCCGTGTCTCTACCACCATAACTTTTTCTACTGCACCACACCATGAATCATCACCGTCATCACGTTGACGACTAGGTAAGATGGTGCTCTAACTAAGGAAAGAAATGTTTCCTAACCGAAAATAAGAGGAGGGCAGTTCAGACAGATGCTCGTGTGGAAGAAGTGGGGATGGCGGAGGGAAACTCGTCAGTCACATCTGACATGAAGTTGATGCGATTCCATCAGGTACTCAGGGTTGCCGTCTTGTGCAGATGTGTAAAGAGATGGAAGGGACCAAAGGCAGCAGTAGTCGCCTATGCGGTGGCCTAAAGTCCGGATGAAGGCGAATTTGGGGAAGCGGAAGAGAGAATACGATGTAAATAGGAAAGGGGGAGGAGTCGGAAGGCAAACAGCCACTCGAAGGGGTGGGAATAAAGAAAGGGAGGGAGGGAGGGAGGGAGAAGAAGAGGCGAGAGGGTAAGATAGTAAAGATGCAGCAGAACAGAGAAAAATTTCGTTTATTATAATAAAATAGAACAAGGCAGACCTTGCATCTTATGGTGTAAATATTGCATCACCCTCCTGTAAATCAAAGGGAGGCACGACATCTCATAATAGACAGTTGCATGACCACCTACAAGGCAAGACAAAGGCCTGAAGCTCAAGATGCACCGCCTCTACCTAGGTTTCGTTGTTTACTGACGGAAACAGCAAAAACAATGCACGAAAGCAGAAATCGTGACCACTTTTTGTCTGGCTGGTCAGATACGAATTTTTGGACAACTATCTATAGTCTTCGCCTCTTCTCACTCCTCCAAAAGCTCCACTAACTCAGCTGCGTGCCCCATAACATCAGCTGCTTAGACCCTAATAAATGGCTTCTCTAGCCTTTCTATAAAGCCTCGCTATTTATAAGCGTCCCTTCCCAGGCGATTGGACAGCGTATACTTATCACGCCCCCACCTTAACCTCGCCTCGTCTCCCTTAAATTTGAAAATGGCATGGAGAAGTTTGACAAGAACAATGGCATTTTTACTCTTGTCCATCATCATCCAACTCTTACAAGCGGAGGTTAGTTGCACCGCGTCTCAAGAGACGACTCGAGACATTGCTTCGGCGACAGTGGTAATCACATCCTATTCAAGCGACCAAACATCTGGATTTTTATTGACTGGATGTCAGAACTTAAAATGCTACATTGAGGAGAATACTTCTGCACAGACGCACATTATAAGAGCTATCAGAAAATCACGAGCACTTGGCTATCGTTTTAATGACAACTAATGAAGCACAGACAAGTTTTAATGTAAAAGGTGTAACTTTTTTAAGGGGGGAAACGCTTCCTACCTCATTCAGCTTTTGCACCACATCCACGTCTGATTTGTCCTAATGCTATTCACCGCTTGGAAGTGCGGCATGAGCCTATCATGAGCTTCTTTGTTGTCGTAAAAGACCACATTCCAGACGGAAACGTACCATTCGAGGATGAAGACAAGAAACTGCAATGAGTTATCTAGTGGAGCGATATGTCAGGCTATGCGCCATACTCAATCTTTGCAATCGCCNCGCAATGAGTTATCTGGTAGAGCGATATGTCAGGCTATGCGCCAAACTCAATCTCCGCAATCGCCTTTCAAATCAGTAGATTATTAGTGGTCTGGATGGAACATTATACTCCCTATATCAATAGGCAAATCACCGAAATCAAGCCCCATTCTTGATGCTTAAGAAAATGCTGCACTGTTGAATTCGACTGCTTGATGCAATTCCAGCCTCCAATGAGGGCTTATGAGGGGGACGAAATCACAAAAAATAAACAGCATGGGACGTGGAGTTTACCATGTTTAGCAGCATGCTCTTTGAAGACCTATTCCTTAACGTATTTAGCTCCACGGAAATCTCTTCTGCCAAGTGCGTAATGTAGTATCCCCAGACCTCTTGAAGTCGATCAAAGGCACTACACTGGGGCAGAGTATGCATATTCAGCAAGCCAATTCATCCACTATAATCGGAACCAGCAGTCCAACAAACAAAGCATTACATCTGTCTTGCAGACCACCTCTTATAAAGAGCGATTTGAATGGCACTCCAAATGTATGCCAGGACCAAGGAAACTAAAAAAGCAAGTTAATTCTAGCATAGTTCAGAGTAATACTGTTGCGCTTAATCAGAGTAAATGATCTTTTCGCTTAATAAAAGCAAAATAACTTCAGAAGAGGGTTTTAAGCAAATTTATCAAATTTGAACTTTTCCTTGAAAAGGTCGATGTCCCCGATGCTGAGGAGTTCTGTTCTCCTAGCTCTCATCGCGCCTGTATGGACCCTCTTGTATCTGAGACAATAGAGGCGCTGCAAGGCAATCGTTCTTCCAGTACCACGGTTAGTCGCTGGGCTAAGGAGGTGGCGTAGTCAAACACCAGCCTTTCAAAGACCACAGGTACTTCGAGGACTGGCTCAAGATTGTAAAGTTTAACCTCCATCTATGGCCTGAGGGTCAACGAATGCGCCCTATCTTTTGTGCTCCACCCCAAAATTCGGTCACGACTGCAATCGGAGCTGAATGCTCCCACGACTTCAATAGTGACCACTGCTGCGAGACCTTGGCCCAGCTCCTCATCAACCAGCAAGAACAGCACCTTGCCAGAGATCCTTTGCGTCGTTTCCAGAAAACCTGTCGAGGATGATGAGGAATGCACTGACAACATTTAACACCAGGCATAACTTGCCCTCTTAGGCGCATAGCATAATAGGGTAGCTAACTGGGCGGCCATTCGATTCAGAGTCGAAACCCGACCACCCCTTGGCTGAGGAAGTCTATGCTATATGGACGAACAAGCTCAGTCAGGAAATCCAAGTGTCATCGCTCGTACAGACGTCCAGCAGATGGCCAAGCCCTACACCTTCCTGAGGGGCTCTCCCTCGCCACCTTTCAAGATCTGGTGGGCCATCCTTCTTCTTCTGTCCCCTCCGAAATTCCTCCTACTCATTTATTCCAGTCCCAAATAAACTCGAAGAACGTCCATGCAGCTTCCTCCTAAATTTAGAGGATGATGGCAGACAGGGACATGTCACTAAAGGTCTGCACAGGGAAAGAAAAACTAGGTGGTGGAACTAATTACAGGCCCGGCACTATCATGAGATGGAGGAGTCGATCTCATCCAGTAAGGAGTTCAGATAGATATGGCAAGAATAGTGGAAACTCTCCCCACGGAAAAGTTTTATGGTACAGCGAAGACGACGTGAGCTCAAGAGTCTAGTGGTGCAGGCTCATTAATGCAAATATTTCTGCGGGAGTTGACGGTCCTCATTTACTTTGCACGTGGTTGATTCTTACCGAACCTGCATTACATGCAACAGTTGTAAGAAGCCTCACCCCACAGCAATCGCACCTGTGCATTCCATGCCCACAGGGCTCCCAGAGAAAAGAGTAGGGATAAACAGTATTGGTGCACTGTCCTTTTCAAGGGGTGGAAATCGATTTATTCTGGTTGTGCTTAACTACTTCACAAAAGTAGCCGAGGCAGAACTCATATAGCCGCAAAATGTCGAATCGGCCACTTCAAAATTCTTCAATCGGCCCATGGCAATCAAGACTCCAACTTCGGAATCCGACTCTTACTAAAGTGTGCAAGTACTTCAAGATCGCCAAGACATGCACAACAATGTGAAGAATGAGATCCAAGTGTAGGATGCGCTCACCTCGCATACGGGACTTCGATCCACACCTCAGTTGATGCTTCACCTTTCAATACACTTGCGGGGAACAAAATAAGTGTCTTTTATGATATCTTCCGATCGCGTGCGGAGGTGGTAACCCGTAATAGTCTAGGGTGCCTACTGCGTTTAAAAGTAGGCACTAGAAAAACATTTAACATCGCACAGAGACTTACGGGTATCTTGTTTCAGGCGATAAAAACAATGCGGCAAACAAATTCTGGGAGCTTGCACAACTATGCAGTCAACTCGCCCCATTCATAACTCACAACGAATCGACCATCATTGGAGCAGTGGTCCATTCCACATGGTAAAAGTATTCTCATTTACAAACTGCATCGCCTACAATGCAAAACTCCGCGCCTAGTCAAAAACCGTCCGCCTCAGCAAGATGCCATCCCACAAAGGTGTTCTACCAGTCGGATAGGAGGACAAGGACTGCGCACTATGGGGAGAAAGGAACTCACCCAACGTGAGGGTGGCACCAGGGTCGGTGCTGAAAGGGAGGAGAAGAGCTGGGAAAATGACTCAAGCATAAGGCTTGAAAAGACTGGTATTTACCGACGCTAAGAAAAGCCGACCTCCTAGTGTCCATTAGGGCAGTCTTGATTCCCTTTTTGCTAGGACAGTAAACGTATCGAATAACATTCGTTTTTCCGGAGTTAAGGTTAGTCCTAGAGACGGAGCAGTAGATGGCGACGCTACGGCTTATGCTGGAGTCTGTAAAGATCCTATTGGTGTAGCACGTGATTTAAACGAGAAACTTTAAACATGGAGTTTGGTATTGGAGCCAGGACTGCGAATTTTGTAGTTTTGTCTACATTAGATGCTGAGACACGGGCGAAAACTGCACAAGGTACAACACCTTGGGCTGAATCTGTGAATTTTATGCCAAAGATAACTTTTTACTTAGTTATAAATTCCCGGCAGTAAGACTGACTGTTTTAGGCGTATTTAAAACAGACAGTGTAAATTATTGGTTTAGATTTGGATTTTCTAAAGGCATATATGGTTCTGTTGATTTAACATTTTTCGAGACATTAGACTTTAGATCAATCGTTTTGCTTGCACACTATTTAAGCGGGAACGCGAGACTACCTAAGAGTTTTGATGTCCTTCGTATCTAAGTTCTATAAACCAAGGAAGGAGAGCAGGATACGTTTCCCCTTTATTATTTTGTGGCTATCTTAAGGTTAGTTAAGGTGACTAGGTTATACAATGCCTTAGTCGTTTACGCAATTCATTCATTTCTTAGAACGCGGAAGAAGAGGTGATGTACCAAGACGTCATTAAAATGGTTGATATATTTGCTGCAGATATAGATGTCACACCAAAATTGCCAGCTGTTACGGAGAAACGGAAGGGGAAAGGCGATTTCGCAACAAATCAGGTAGATCAATCAGGGCCTAACATGCTCCATTTCACTCGTTTGGTAATTGTTGAACCCTCCAGCCCTTCTTTTTATGCCATAAACGAGGATGTGGAGGCGAAGCCGAACCCGGTTTTAGAGGAGGTTGACCACGAATCGATTCTCGATCCAGTGGAATTGGAAGGAGTATCTTCCTCCCACGAGACCTCTATTGCAGGTGACAGGGTTGTTGATGCGCTTGCTATGGGGGAGACTCTAATGCAAACTCTTCTTAGTAGAGTCTCGTTTATGGACTTCCTAGAGTAGGCGTTCACCAGTTCTTATCTCCTTTTTTAGTAACCACTACGGCCTGCGACCAAGGTGCTCTTCTTTTGAGGATGTGAGATGGAGCTTTAATTGCAATTTCCCTGTTCAAATGATGGACAGATTGATTGCTGAGGAAGAGCTGCATTTTCGATGTGACGTGGAAATTATTCCGGTCCGTAGCGCAGAGAGCGGGATGCGTGAGCTGTGTCGCACTTACCGATGGTTGCTTGGAATCAACTTAAAGTGAGCTATTTCGACACCCTTTTCGCGTTAATAAATGCTTCATCCGGTCGAAGTGAATGTTAGGCTGCAGTTGGTGGAGTTGAGGGATGTCCTCAGTGCACGAATAATGATGGTTTGACTGAGATTTGCTCAAATGTGTTTGCTTTTGCCAAAATGCACTGGACACCAAGTTGTTGTTTGTCTTTGGGCGTATTTGTGTGCTTTACATGGGGTAGCTTGCCTTCGTGTTTTGCCATTTGCGTTCTCGAAACTTGGCGACTAGTCATGGCCCTGCCAACGGTTTTAAATACTTGAGTTATATTTATCGGGCTTGTATTACTGCAGAAGTGCAGCGTCTTAAATCCTGCCTTGTAGCTTGATTGATAAATGATTTCGAAAATTTTAGTGTTTTAATGCTCGGGCAGTAGTATTGGCAAAAGGAAATTCATTTATGACGTGGATTGTAATGGAGGTGATTTTTGCACATTTCGGTCCTTAAGGTTGAGCCTGAACTGTGTGATTTTTCGTGGCTTCTTTTACAAACGCGAATTAATTGGTCTCCGGATTTGGGGAAATTTCTAAAAAAATCCTTTGCACAGCCTTTGAAAATGGGTGCAGCTGCAATCTCATTCGGTTGCATTGTAGGATTTCCCATTGCCATGCTAAGATTGGTAAGAAAACACTTTTGTCTACTATTTTCCATTCAAAATGTGTTTTGATTTTGTATTTCTCGTCTTTCTACATCCTTGTTGTTTCTGCCCGCCCTTCAGCACGTTGTCTTACTCTAACTCTGTGATGCTACTAAGCTTATTATAATTGGTTGACGCTTCAAACCCCAGCCTAAGGCTATACCTGGCCCTTTCGTTAATCTCAATCAGCGATGTTTCTCAATTAGTGCTGCTGTTTGCTCTAATTAATTAGGTCCACCCCAAAAAAAACCATAGCAGGGGGCCATTTACTGATGCGTACTCCCTTCAGTGTTATTGACTGGCATTTACTGGTTCTCAAGTCCTTCTTCCCTCTCCATCTCTTTCTAGCTGGATTCTAGTTTTTGCACTTTGGCTTCCTACAGGTCATCAACGGTCCATCACACTCGGTCGTCACTTTTTTGGACAAGGAATTCGTCATGCCTCTCGCCGATCGCTTCTTTAAAAGCATCGCTCTGCCTAGCGATATTTTTATTATCGTACTGGAGGGTTCTCTCGAAACCGATGTCTATCTACCCAAGAGTGAGGAGTCGCAGAGTGAGATGAGGACAGTTTTGTGCCTGGTGATATGGTCTACATCCCTCATTAATTCAAACACCGCTCAAAGCTCCTCAAGTTCCAGATTTCCCATGCCACTATTCTGAGCGTTATCAACCGTGCTCCCGTATTGGTTGAGGAATGTGAAGAACACCTCCTCAAAGTACGCCCTCTTTTACTCATACCTTGTCCTTCTAGGAACTTAAATTGAAGGAGCCGATAAATGAGGAGTGCAGTCAATTCCGTGAGCTGCTAATGTCTACGCACAATAGTCCGAAGAATGCGTTCGATATTCTCTCTATAGTGAGTTGTGCAGTTGTGGCCATTGACGACGACGCCTTCGTAGGATCTGAATGCGGAGGAGGGAGTGGAGTTTGTTTTCCGCAGGTGGTTGAAGGGTGTAGATAACTTTTGTGGGTGGAGCATGAGGCAAGCGTCTTGCTCTGCTGCAGAGGATTTGAGGAAGCGATTTGTGGAGCAGTTGACGGCTGTGAAATTGGATATCAGTGAGTTGAGCTTGGTTTGTGTGTAAGCTAAGCCATGGTTTTATTCGACTGATGGCTAAACTTCGTTGCTTGTGCTGAGCTCAGTGCATAAGTGTAAGTGCAGGTGTGAATGACTGGTGCAGGTGGAAGGATTGAATTGTAGGGGCTGTGCAAGGATGACGACAGGTGGTTCATATTGTTGGTAATTGCTCTTCCCACTGACGTGGAGTGTATCAATCTGTCCTGGGCGGCGGTAGAAAACGTTTTTGTCTGATTCACATTTGGGGCTTTTCTTTTGCAATACTGAGGGTGCGATCATCTCTAGCGCACTCCATTATAGGTATTGAGCCGTCCTTTTACATCACTAGATAATTCCAGCGTAAAACTTTTGCATGCGATGATTTGTGTGCACTTGGAAGGTTCCGTTTAGTCGCCGACAGTAATGCGAGTGATATGTTTACTAGGCAGGGCATTACAGACATCTTCAACTAGAGCAACTTCGCAGTACGTTTACTGTCTTATTGAGGAGGAGAGCCACCCTCTTTGGAATTCCGAGTAGCCTCAGTGGTGTGTAGAACATCGACTTTATGGGCTAGAACAGGATGCATGGGGAATTCCCTACATAGGCCTCTTTATCCACGGCGGTTTGATGGCGTTTGTTCTTCGAATGTCACCTTTTCCTCCCCCGAGAGTAACTCGCCAGACAGGGGAGCCACTTACTTGTCGGCTAAAAGTACAGCAGAGATCAAGTAGCCACCATTAACCTTGGTACCTCGGAGTGAAGTGGGTAGTTGTGTGGACGTCCTTTAGATTGTTCCAGGGCTTGGAGGAATAGGTGAGAAGTAAGTTGAGAGGGTAAGTGTGGATGGAGAGAACGAGAATTGAAATGAATTGATGGGTGCATTGGTCTGGTTTACGTGGTTGCTATTACCTTTAATGTGAAAAGATGGGACTCGCCGCTTTCCTAAAACCAATTTCGGGTGATTCCAACGTTTATCCAGAATCGCAGATAGAACGTCTGCTTAATCCGTATTTGGAAAGCCGTGTCAACTTTGAGAGAGAGTTGAAACCCACGACAAGCATTCGCCTTACTTGTCGCTTTAGTCAATTAGCTTGCAGTTGCTTTTACAGCAAGCATTACATACGTTTGTGTAATTGGAGGCTTAAATCTTTGTCTAAAATGGTAACAATTCTAGATAACACTCATGCCTAGCAAGGCAAACAGGTATAATGTTGCCTCTTGGAATCCTTATGACACTAATATCAATGCCAGGCTGCTAGGAGTGGCATTTTAACAATTCCTTAGCTAGGGAAATTAAGGCAGGCTAAAAGAAAACATATCAACAGCGTCTATCACATTTTATTTCAGAAATGACACCGATGAAAGCAAACGAAATTGAAGGGACCCTGATTTTGCGGTACCTTAATTGGAACCTCGCAGGCCCTCAGGCCTATTGGCTTGGTTGGTACATCCCTGATCTGGCTAAACTCGATGCCACTCGGATCTTTCCAACCGCAGTAGCAGCTGATCTCTTCAGAGGGAGACAAATGTATGAATAAGTTACTGAATGAATGAATGGGTGAGGAGTGAAGGAAAGAACGGGGCTAGAGAATAACTGAAGGTGGTGAAGATGAGGTTGGCACCAAAAGAGGAAGAATTGTTTTGAGAGAAAAAAGAAGAAGAAGAGGAAGAAGAAGGAAATGCTGCGTCCCTAGAATGACAAAAGTAAAGGTGCGAAAGAATTTAAATTGTTACTCTAATGACTTCATTAAGGAGTCGGCACTGTTTAGTATGACAAAAAGAAGTGTATGATTGTTAAGAAAACATTTATAGCGCAAACAATTTAATTATGGGATTTTCGATGAGGATAGCACCAAAAACAAACGTATTGGATTAGACACTAGGCCTGCTTTTTGAAGCAATCTACAGCTTCACTTCTGCACTGATACCCAAAGATTCAATTGATGTGTGCATATCCACCTAAAAAATTGCAACCCTCGTAATACCACACAGAACACACACAGAGACGCAGAATGATTGCATATGATCCCTCACTCCTCAGTACTGATTGACCAAGACAAGAGCAAGAAGAAGCCAAGTGCCACCATCCATCCATCCGCTTTGAGAAGCGATTGGTCTACTTCAGTTACCAGCGCGAGCAGACGAATGTGCCTGAACAGCCAGCAGTGATTGTAGAATCGAGACTGCAAAGGGGTAAGCTTTGATTCCAAGGCGAAATAACGTCACCTCGCGGCCCTGCACACAGATTCAGATAAAGACCATGTCAAGGTGACGTCAGAATCAAGGCTAGATAGAGATCGGCGTCGACTCCAAGGACAAATTACGCCACATTGTGGCCCTGCATGCCAATGTAGGTGGCGTTGGGGGCCAGGAGACAAGGTCAGACTTCGGATGTTTCCTCCATAGGTGCGGGGTTACACCTCTTTCCAACGTCAGATTACGTGTCAGTGCACTATGGGATAGAGGTTGCAACTCATTTGTGGGTCAGATACCCATTGGTGCATCCCAGGTTTGCGGACAACCACATTTCAATGTCAGATTGAATCCATCGATTGCCCCACTTCCTCAAGTTAATAGACGATCGATGATTAGCTAACGGACGTACGACAGAGCTCTCTTTCCGTTTGCCAGCCTTTCATTTCTCCTTCTCAGTTGCGTCTTCGGTTTAAGTTTTCGCTTCGTTTCTGCCACCTGGACTGCGGTGGATATTGCAGCAATTGTGCTGAGGAGAGGTAAGTGCACGCTGTCGCACACGCCTCCACTAACGCTGGTCACTTGCAGGTTGCCATGGAAGCCCCCCATTAGCAGTCTGCCGTCACAACAAAGCTATTCAGACAAACGATCATGTGTAAAAAGGGGACATGGAGGAGGAAGAGAAGAACTCGACAGGAGCATCTGATACGAAGTTCACCAGATTCAAGCAGACACTCTATTTCGCCGCCTTGCCTAGAAGTTCGATGCGGTGCAAGCTGCAATCGAGAGAAATGGAAGGAGACACTGGCACTGCAGCCGCGAGTCATAGCGTAACCGACCTTTAAGGTAAGTACAAATGGAAGGCAGGAGGAGGAAGAGGAGNCCAGATTCAAGCAGATACTCTATTTCGCCGCCTTGCCTAGAAGNCGTACGACAGAGCTCTCTTTCCGTTTGCCAGCCTTTCATTTCTCCTTCTCAGTTGCGTCTTCGGTTTAAGTTTTCGCTTCGTTTCTGCCACCTGGACTGCGGTGGATATTGCAGCAATTGTGCTGAGGAGAGGTAAGTGCACGCTGTCGCACACGCCTCCACTAACGCTGGTCACTTGCAGGTTGCCATGGAAGCCCCCCATTAGCAGTCTGCCGTCACAACAAAGCTATTCAGACAAACGACCATGTGTAAAAAGGGGACATGGAGGAGGAAGAGAAGAACTCGACAGGAGCATCTGATACGAAGTTCACCAGATTCAAGCAGACACTCTATTTCGCCGCCTTGCCTAGAAGTTCGATGCGGTGCAAGCTGCAATCGAGAGAAATGGAAGGAGACACTGGCACTGCAGCCGCGAGTCATAGCGTAACCGACCTTTAAGGTAAGTACAAATGGAAGGCAGGAGGAGGAAGAGGAGGAGGCGGTAGTGTGAATGGCGCAAGGGACAATTGCGCTAAAAAGAGGAGAAAGATGAAGACAAAGGGTTGTTGGAAGAAGGAGAAGCGGGAGCAGAAGCAAGAGAGTAAAGTGGAGCAGGAGCCTAAACTGGAGGAGAATGGGAGAAAGGGAAAAGAGGTAAAAAAGGAGAAGGCACGCCACGTCATTAGCGGTGCTTACACCATCTTGACGGCCATCCAAAAAAAAGATGCGTGGCAGGTAAATTGACTCTTTACCGACGCCATCAGCAGAGTTGCGTAGCGCCGACCACGGCATCAATGACCTCANTTTACCGACGCCATCAGCAGAGTTGCGTAGCGCCGACCACGGCATCAATGACCTCACCAACAATTAAAAGCAACTTAGCTATCATTGGTGGGATGCAAGAAACGTCATTACAAAACAGTAGGATNACGTACGACAGAGCTCTCTTTCCGTTTGCCAGCCTTTCATTTCTCCTTCTCAGTTGCGTCTTCGGTTTAAGTTTTCGCTTCGTTTCTGCCACCTGGACTGCGGTGGATATTGCAGCAATTGTGCTGAGGAGAGGTAAGTGCACGCTGTCGCACACGCCTCCACTAACGCTGGTCACTTGCAGGTTGCCATGGAAGCCCCCCATTAGCAGTCTGCCGTCACAACAAAGCTATTCAGACAAACGACCATGTGTAAAAAGGGGACATGGAGGAGGAAGAGAAGAACTCGACAGGAGCATCTGATACGAAGTTCACCAGATTCAAGCAGACACTCTATTTCGCCGCCTTGCCTAGAAGTTCGATGCGGTGCAAGCTGCAATCGAGAGAAATGGAAGGAGACACTGGCACTGCAGCCGCGAGTCATAGCGTAACCGACCTTTAAGGTAAGTACAAATGGAAGGCAGGAGGAGGAAGAGGAGGAGGCGGTAGTGTGAATGGCGCAAGGGACAATTGCGCTAAAAAGAGGAGAAAGATGAAGACAAAGGGTTGTTGGAAGAAGGAGAAGCGGGAGCAGAAGCAAGAGAGTAAAGTGGAGCAGGAGCCTAAACTGGAGGAGAATGGGAGAAAGGGAAAAGAGGTAAAAAAGGAGAAGGCACGCCACGTCATTAGCGGTGCTTACACCATCTTGACGGCCATCCAAAAAAAAGATGCGTGGCAGGTAAATTGACTCTTTACCGACGCCATCAGCAGAGTTGCGTAGCGCCGACCACGGCATCAATGACCTCACCAACACAGGTTCATGGGTTCCACCGGACATTGATGGAGGACGGAATGCTTGCAACCGACTGCGTCATCGTGGCAAGCCATGCTAATGAGATTGCCTTCTTCCGGTTAAGGCGGTTACCTGTTCAGAAGAGGAAAAGGGAGAAATGAAAAGTGTTGGGAGTTGGAGGAGGGTTGTGCAATACAAGGTTTCATAAATCCACACACGCACACATGCCTGCATGCGCACATGCACACGTACATCACTGCCTCTTCTTCTTTTTTGGAACGCACAAAGACTCAAGCCAAAAGTCTGTCGGTAAGAAAAAACGAGTTATAAACGTATTTGCTTTGTGTTGCTCATCCTAGCACCTCAAATAACAAACTCAATTTCGATGATTTCCTGCTCTTTGGCAAATTTTGACGGAGGGAACGATTTTCTCGAATCAAAACGATTTGCGCGTTGAAAAAATTGCATGCCATTCCCAGTTTCTTTTTGTAAGCTTATTTTTTAAATATCCACAAATATTTGATAACTACTTTGCCCCATTTTTCGCATACATGCCTTCATAAACTGCATAAGCGTAATAAATAGGCGCGGAATTTACAGTTTATTATAATTTGGATGCGTAGTTGGCACTCAATTCCTTTGTGTCAAAACTAAGTTCTTCCAATTTCAATGCAATTGCTAATTAACCTTGGAGAGCTCGTACAAAATTACGGCATGGAACAAAAAATCTGTTGAGTGGGGGTCGTCGATCGGGGTACACCTTGTCTTTGAAGCGTCATTTGGATTTATTGTTGCCTTGTTCACCATACAGGGAAAGATGTGGATTAAAAGCAGAATGATGCCCACTTGTCCCTATTTAAATACCTCAGCCTCCAAAACTTCTTTTCATTTCATCAATGAATCGAAGTCTCCAGGTTAAGGTCTCTTTTCTTTTGCAAAGCATTTTCTCTTCAGCCGATGTTACTTACTACTACTGATAAACATTCGAGTAGGCGCAGCGCAAAGGTGGTGCTTATGAGTGCCAAGATTAACATAGGTGAGATGTTTGTTAAGCCTTTCAAAGAAATTAATGTACCTTCACCCATTGACCAATGATTTAGACTCTGACCAAACATAAATAGTCCATGATTATTATACCATTAAACCCTGGTGCGCTTTAAGCATATGTATCCCTAGGGATTTTGAAACAAGGCGTACAGGCTGTTTTGTTTTTGGCCTTTTAACTTTTAAAAGCAACTTAGCTATCATTGGTGGGATGCAAGAAACGTCATTACAAAACAGTAGGATTTGGTCAAAAAGAGTCAAATATTTGGAATGGTTTTTCGATAACTTCGGAACCCTGTGTAAACGGACCTCAACAATCAGAAACCACAATCCAACTTGTAATCACTGCTACGAATTGGAATGGGTTGGCCGTAGGCGACTATATTAACATGGCATTCCAAGTTTTGCCCAAAAGCTTGGGGTGCGGAGGTAGACCAACCAATTTCTCCGTTCCATTTCTGAACACAAACATTTCTACTGGTCGGTTTTGCTGCAGGATGAGTCAGGAGATCTCATTGTAACTAAAATTGAAATAAAAATAGAATTTCGTCCTTTGGCGCTATCAGTAGTGGCCACCTAGGCGAGACTTTCTCGCCATTTGGGCCTATCTATTAATGTTTTGTTAATCGTCTGGCTGTCATCCAGAAATGCAGAACAAATTCAACTGAAAACCTTTTGTAGTGTCCGATTTACTCATCTAACCACTATTGCTTCCTTAAAACGGTTTCACCAGGATACCCACTCCAATTCTAGATCAAACGTCCTGATTCTTGACAACTATCTTTGTTTAATTTCTCTCCACAGTCAGCGGCGCACCCAGTGAGGTTGTATGATAAGGTCGGAGAATCATGGTGAGACAGCAGCTCTGTTCTATTTGGTAGGTTATTTCTTTCGGAAAAGTTATGGATACTCGTTTGCACAGTAATCAGAGCTGGTAAATGCTTTTCCTTAATTAGACATGCACTGTGTCGCTCCCATCGCACGCAAAGCAAAGGGGCATTACGCATATGGTTTTGAGGTATATGTAGCGGACAAATAGCATGGATCCAATTAATCCCAGGGTGTGGAAGTCAGTGCTCAGCACAAGTCGATGTTTGATTTGAAAGACCCAAAGTCTCTTATATTCTACTTAAGCACTCCTTAGGATTTGGCTTTGAGTGCTTGCCTGCAATTAAGGCCAGTCCGATGCTGATTAAAAGTGCCTGCATTACCGTACACAATCTACAATAATTGTGTGCAAAACAAAAATGTGCCTCCTTCTATACATTGTGCCCATGCGTTGGCCAGAGGCACCGTTCATTAAAAAAGAGTGCGCGATCTTAGCCTTTAATGTAGTCCTAAATATACAGCTTCACATGCTCTCCTGTGAGTAGGATTAGACCGATACTAATAGAAAGCACTATTACTACCGTACCTTCCCTCCAATCACTACATGCAAAACGTTGTTGTATTTCTTGCCCCACATTTTCTCGCTTGTTCCTTAAGATTTAAGGCAATGGCTTCGTGACATTGACATTGTAATGGAGTTGTTCTTTTCTATTTATGTAAACGGACGCATCGAATCTTACTACTTACTGGACTAATGATTCTTGACAACTATCTTTGTTTAATTTCTCTCCACAGTCAGCGGCGCACCCAGTGAGGTTGTATGATAAGGTCGGAGAATCATGGTGAGACAGCAGCTCTGTTCTATTTGGTAGGTTATTTCTTTCGGAAAAGTTATGGATACTCGTTTGCACAGTAATCAGAGCTGGTAAATGCTTTTCCTTAATTAGACATGCACTGTGTCGCTCCCATCGCACGCAAAGCAAAGGGGCATTACGCATATGGTTTTGAGGTATATGTAGCGGACAAATAGCATGGATCCAATTAATCCCAGGGTGTGGAAGTCAGTGCTCAGCACAAGTCGATGTTTGATTTGAAAGACCCAAAGTCTCTTATATTCTACTTAAGCACTCGTTAGGAATTGGCTTTGAGTGCTTGCCTGCAATTAAGGCCAGTCCGATGCTGATTAAAAGTGCCTGCATTACCGTACACAATCTACAATAATTGTGTGCAAAACAAAAATGTGCCTCCTTCTATACATTGTGCCCATGCGTTGGCCAGAGGCACCGTTCATTAAAAAAGAGTGCGCGATCTTAGCCTTTAATGTAGTCCTAAATATACAGCTTCACATGCTCTCCTGTGAGTAGGATTAGACCGATACTAATAGAAAGCACTATTACTACCGTACCTTCCCTCCAATCACTACATGCAAAACGTTGTTGTATTTCTTGCCCCACATTTTCTCGCTTGTTCCTTAGGATTTAAGGCAATGGCTTCGTGACATTGACATTGTAATGGAGTTGTTCTTTTCTATTTATGTAAACAGACGCATCGAATCTTACTACTTACTGGACTAGGGTGTAGTAATGCGCAAGCTCTAATCATATGGAGCAGCGGTGGTTCAAATTTCACCGAACGATCTCTAAAGACTTTTGTTGAAACTAGAAAGCAATAAGTTACCACAAATTTTGTAGTTTTGCCTGCCGACAATAACATGGCTGGAGGATCTCTGCAATAGACGTTTTCAATACAAACAGCGTAATCACGGTGTCAAAATTAAAATCTGCATTTAAGTTATTTATCCCTAACAATCGCATCTGTGCCGTTTGGGCGCAAATTCAAGCACCTGACCTTAGCCTAGCAAAAGTCTGTGCTAGTTGGCGACCTATCTTCTGAATGGCCACACATAATAAGGGCTAAGTATTTACGAAGTATTGCATAATAACTGGCTTCGTTTTTAAAAGGTTCCCATTTAATCTTGTTTTGGGATGACTTCCTCTCCCCTTTTACCTTATTTTCCGTCATGGCGTTCGGGGTTTTACTTTGGAAAGAAACTTAAGTCATTCCTCCCCATGAATAATTAGTTGTAGGCTGCATGTGCTGATCCACTAATGGCAACTGGTCCTGGAAAAGGTGTTTTTGTGCATTTTTGCGGTAAGTTTTACTGTCTCATCTCTGACAGAGAGATTTGAGGGGCAAATGTTTTATTTTTGCAGTGCACCACACCAATGGCCACTGATCATGGCCAACCCTTTGGGATGAATTAATGCAATCGCAAGAGTGTAAAATCAAGAAAGTCTTGCTAACACAGGTGATGAGGAGGGAAGTACTGTAACGACTCGCGGATCTGGTTTACTTTTAGCAATCGCTGGCGTCCTCACCACTTGCGAGGCCATGATCCTTGCTTAAACTCGTGCGTGGGTCGATGCTAACCTCCCAATCATTCATCTTTATCCAATATCGCGACCTGTAACTTGGGTTACCACCCGACCCTTCTTTCCACCACCTGTGATATTTATGCTCCGTCGTCGCGTGTTTAGTTACGTTGCTTGTACTTTATACAAAAATGTCGGAATGGGTGCAAACAAATCAAAACAATATTTCACTGGTTCTCTTGTTAAACAATCATTTCACTAGTTATCATCTTAACGGTGCTGAAGTTTGCACCAGACGAGTTGTGTGTCCATTGGTTGAAGTGAGTCCTCTTGAGCACCAAATATTTGAACCACTTTGGGGCCGTCCACATGACTTGTTTAATGGACAAGACTTCGAGGTTGATGACGATTTACCGCTTGGTGGGTTGCCATGGCCGGTACGATGCAGGCGCACATGCATGTGAGATAAGTGGCTTGACATTAAGGATCGCCCAACATTGTGTAAATACAGTCTCGCATATTCATTACCTCGATTGAACTTGGCTCTGCGATGGACGCCGGGGCAGCTGAAGCACGGTTGCACATGGTTTTAGCTAATCATGGCGTGGTGCTCCTCAAGGTGCTCAACAGCCAATTATATGAATGGAAACGTTAAGAACTCGGAAGTGAACATTTTTTTAAATGGTTATAGTTATAGCACCAAAAGCACCAATTATAGCACGCAATTAGACAAATCGAATTCGTACTTAGCTCTAAGTACCACTTTCACGTCAATTCTTGAAGTCCCTTCTGGGTATTTGCAAATCCTTAACCTACATTAGGCTAAAAGTGAGAGAAATATGCAGGGCTAATGACGTTGGTTCGCTTAACCTTTCTTTCAATGGAGAAGCAGTTTTGTGCCAAGGCGACTAGACCTGCTTTGTCCCTGGCCACGAGGTCGAGGTGTGTCTACTGAAATCCAGTTTTAGTAGGCCCGCTTTACGTGCAAGACAAAATATTAGTGTACGCTGATGGGACCTTCGTCTCGAGGTCGTTACTCTGCTGCACCTGCACTTGCTTTACCCTAAAAAAGTCGTCTCGAATTTAAATGGCAATGTGCGAATGAAGGAGAGCAAGAATGGCTGCTAGACATGTTCACACATCACTACCTTAGCTGCTATCTCACCAACAACGGCGCTATGTCCAGTACTGCATGCTCATTAAAGAGCCGCCTTGAGAAATCCAAAAGCCTGTTTGTTTGGGGGCAGAAGATGTACTATGACCATGTGCTATGCAAGGAGGGAGAGATTTGGAGAAGAGCATGCTGCCTCCAGATCTCCTCTGTGGCGAGCGTTAAGCCCAGATGAAAAGGTGCGGAAGCACATAAATTTTGGTGCCACATCCAAACGGAATTTAATATGGTATGATTGTTCTCAGAGCCAACAGACACGACACTGCAATAGGCCATGCGACACGCTGCATACAACACGTGCCACCAGTCGATTCCACACATGCGACATGGGTGAATTTGGTCATATCAACGCTTGACATGTCGTTGATCGCGATTCTCTGAGCCATTGTCCCCACGATCCAGTTCATCCTATACGCTTCTCCCCCGCTACGCTTCGTCCTAGCATTATGTGCCCTTTTATTTCTTCACTGTTCTTCACTTCTTTGCTCGAAGAACGCCAATAAAATATTGCATGGAACAAAGACAGATTTCGTAGAAATTGAGGGTGAGTCATGGCAGTACTGCCTCTACCTCCTTATCAAATTATTTACCCTTCTTCCTTTTTCTTAATTTTTACACGTTTGCCAAGCATTTATTCAGGTGGTAGTGCTCTTAATTGGGTCCGTTAGCAGAAGTCTGTGAGCCGAGAGTAAGCATCCCGCATTTATATTTTTAGTGCTTTACATTTAACAATATTTCAGCAACTTAGGCAGCAATGGTACGAACGTGGATAGATGATTAAATGCATGAATAGATGGTTTGATGGAAGAATTTATTAAACAAAGAAAGTAGTATTATGTTACATGTCCCAAATCAAATCATATACTCAGCACAGACAACAGATCCTAATAGACGTTTGCTTACTCGCATGTTTCCCTATTAAGCTCTTCGCTTTCCACCCTTTCTGTTCATCCACATCTCCCCACTCCTTCATCCCTTGTAGCAAAACAACCGCTTTTCTTTGCTTGTACCGAAGAGTTCGATTCACCCCCACTCTCCTCTCTAGTTAGAAGAAAGCACTGTCGAAGGCGCAGAATCAAAAAGACCCACAGGCAACCTACATTTGCAAGTTGTGTGGTTACATTTAAGGGTGAGTTGTTTCTCTCCTTGCCACACCCATGCCTTGATCATCTTTTTGCATCTTGATAATTCACGAGACAGTTATGAAATAAGTAGCAGGCTGCTGCATCAACCAGAATAAGAAGACAGCCTCACCAACTTGGCTTGCTTAGGCGGTGGGTAGCAAGCGTTCCTTTTCCATCAGTGTCTGATGAAGTTTGTGTAACTGTTTCAATTAGGTCATTGGTGTTGAGGTTGGTGCCACACGAGTCCGCCAATCGTGGTGGTGAAAAGTCTTCTTTGGATGGCCTTCAAGATGGTGGTTAGCTTCGCTGATGACTTGGCGCGCCAACTCTCTTCACATCTTTCCCAATTCTGCCGTTCTCCTCCTCCCGCTCAGTCTCCCGCCCTCACTCCTCCTTTTGCAAACAGTCCTTTGCCTTTCTCACTCTCCTCTATTCAGCGCAAAAATCCTTTGCACCACAACACTATTACCACCACCTCCTCCTCTTTCTGCCTTCCATTCTTAGTCGTCTGGAAATTTGGTTGTGCCCTAGCTAGTGACGCAGTGCCAGCGGCTCTTTCCATTTATGTTGACTGCATCTTGAGCTGCATCGCACGATTCCTAGGCAAGGCGACGAAATCGAGTGGCTGCTGGAATCTAGCGAACTTCTTATCTGATGCTCGTGTCGATTTCTCCTCCTCTTCTTCCGCGGCCTGCTCCCCATCCTTCTCCTTTTCCACATGATCATCTGTCTGAACAGCCTTGTTGTGACAGCAGACTGCTGGTATGCAGCTGCCCCTTTGGCAACCAGCAAGTGATCGGCGTTAGTATAGGTGTGGGTGAAGGCGAGCACCTACCTCTCCTCAAAACAATTGTTGAGAAATCCACTGCATTCCAAGTGGCAAAATGAATCGACGGCCGAATCTAAATAAGTAGATAAATAGGAGAAATAAAGGGTTGACGACAAGAAATGGGGTGATGTAGCGCGTCTTTCTGCCCGCCGCCATCTCGCCAAGTAACTTGAGGAAGTAGGGCAATCAATGGATTGAATCGATTGCTGCAGCGTTTGAAATTGCGCGACTGTTAGGTGACACTTTCAGGCTGCATGTGTAGCATGCGTGTAGAAAGGGAGAAAAAGAGGGGACAGATGTGTGTGCGTGTGTCGCATATAGGTGATAGGAAAATGAAATGGGAGGGAGGAAATGATGAAGCATAGTATACCGTTTAAGTGAGAAATGCAGAGATCTGTTTGAAAAATGTTTGCTTCATCATGGAATAGACCAGCTGAAATGAGAGATTTAGGGAGAAGTGTGGTAGGCTGGTGATATTAATGGTGAAAATGCTGTATTAAATGAGGGAAAGAGAGTCAGTTGGCGAGAAATGGACGAATGAATGATTGAATGAGCAGGGAGGGAAGGAGGAAAGGGGCAAGAGAATGAANCTAAAACCGACCAGTGGAGTGATTTGCATTTAGAAATGAAACAAAGATATGGGCTGCCTGACTTGTGCGGTCCAAGCCCGTTACGGCCAAACTTGAGAAAATGAAATGATGTGGTGTTTTGTCTCTTTGAGAAGCAATTTTGAAAAAGAATTTTGCTAATTGTAGAATTACGGCACACAAACACGACAAGAGTGACATTGTCTCCCAAAATGCGATGAAATGCTTTAACTCAAATGAAGTATATGGTACAAATAGGTTATAGCTACGTATACTTAGTTTACCGTAAGAGAACCACAGTAAAACTTGAGGGCTTGTACGCTTGCCGAGAGATAAGATGACATCAAAACTATCCAATGGAATGATCGAGAGAGCAAAAAATCGGTGGAACCTGTGCAACAACACCTTGCTCTTGTGGTATGACCTTGTGTATTGGCGGTGCGAAATCTACTTTGATCTCTAAGCCAAAGGGAGAGTAACAAATCATCAAGAGAAGGCGATGAGACTCAAGAGGTGATACATAAGCTCTTACAAGGTGTGTTGCACAGGGCTATCGGAGTGATCATGTTGGGACTACTTACTGCTCTTCTGCTCACCTACAGCTCTGCAAGTAATAATTTTCTTGTTAAATTTTCATATATTTAAAACGTGTTGCCAATATAGTGAGTCGAGGATTACTTACGGGGAGTTTTATTCGATCTTTGGTAAGGGAATTCCCTTTGAGAAGTAGGAGTGCTTCAAATCTTCAACAGGCATTGAAAATCTAAGAATCGTTAGAGACGATTTGTTGACTAGATAAGCACGGGACTAAACTAGCCAACCAATCTGCATTTATTACATCAAATTTAATTTGCACTTCATGCTATTCAATACATGGCTGTTAGTAAGTGTTGATTTGTGCTTCCAGATGGTGAAGACCCATTTCTATGGGGTTCTCGAGTTATAGGAATGCCGTTTGGAAACTCTGGACCGCTTTTCTTTCAATTTCCGCCATTCGCGATATGCGCGTCTTATATATTTTGCTAATGATATGATTAAAATATTTACAAAACCTTAAGAAACTTAAAGCATATCAACTTATACATCTCGTTTTGAAATCCCTTTAGGCTCTGTACACTGAAAGCGCATCAGGCTTTGATAGAATAGAAATTGTGGATGACTTATGCTTCATAGGCTCAGAAATCGTTGGTCAGCCTTGTCTACTGAGTGAAGGTATGCTTATTCTACTGCAAAGGTAAAACTAGCATCAAGCAGGGCCAATTTTAACAGTTACCTTCTGTGTACCTCTTTGCATTACGCCTACTCAAATGTCTATCCGTTGTACTGACAAACCGTGCTTTGAGAGATTTCAGTTAGAGAAAGTGGTAGCAGCTTGAGAGGCTTTGCTCAAGTATGGAGACCTTAGCATAGAGACATACCCTCATTAATGAAAAGCGAAATAGTTCTACACTTTGCGACACGCTATTGTGGATATGAGCATGTTGGTTTACATTTAATCCAATTTTCTTCTTATATTACAGATAAGGCAATAATAACTCTAAATGACGTTGCAAAGGCAAAGAGTATACACGTCGGCGGCCTATATTCGACAACATTCTTTGTCCCGTACTGCGGATTCGTGCGACCCCTCCAAGTTTATTTAATGATTCCTGTTAAAATTCGGGAAGTCACTGACTTGCTCAAAGGCACATGAGCTTATACCGAATGTCCAAAATGAAACGGAATGACATGTTGTGCCTCTCAACCGCATTTATGCGAATCATTAACACGTGTTTATCAAATATTCATGATTCGTTCTAGGAAAGAAGTGGCCCGGATGGAATTGTAAAAGGCCTGATTTATTTAATCATGTAGATCATGTGGATTTGAGGACGTCGTTTTTCCTGTCACGATTCGCTAAGGGGCAGAAAAGAATCAAAATAGATTTTGTTATTGAAGGAATGGACAGTCAGTCAAAGGTATAAAAGTGAAAATTGGCCGTACGTGACAAATACCATTGATTGCCTTGAATTTGAATTAATTATACACTCGATAACCCAGTGCCGCTTAATGAGGAGCACACACCCAAAACAGAGACCATTTTTTTGTGACGCATTTTTCTTAAAATCTAGGTGCACCTCTTTCTGAACCACTACTTACTCTGTGGGTGGAAAGGAGTCGCAGCTTACATTAGGCTGTTCTCTGCATGCAGTAAGTAATGCATCTGATTCTGGCCACTTCCGTTTCCACTTTGCAATAGCTGTGACTTGTGCTGCCTGCAAATGAATTTCACGACATTTTTAGAGAACCTGACGCAGGACGCAGGATCGGACTTGCGAATTTTCAGTGGCGAATTTCGACCTGTGGAAACGCATGACATTTACGAATGGCAGGGAGCAAATGACAGCTTGGTCGTGACAGTTGACTGGAATCAAAGCGGTATGCGGCAAGGCATTAAAAGAAAATAATCCTTTCATTGGTAATCGCCTATGCATTTGGTATAAAACTACTTGATTATACACAAGTAGTAAGAACTCCATACGATTTTCAGGTGAATCACCAGAAGTGGAGGAGTGCAAAAGTAAGTACAAAGCTAAGGTGTGCACTACCACAGACGGCCTAAAGCCAGCTTACGCCCTGTCCTCTACTTAGTGCCACTGTAAGGTGAAAGGTGTGCACTACCACAGACGGCCCAAAGCCAGCTTACGCCCTGTCCTCTACTTAGTGCCACTGTAAGGTGAAAACGAACAAGGAAAGCCATTGACATATATATATATATATGTATATATGGATATGGATGTAAAATTGTTCACAGAATCACTTGCTCCAACTTAGATTGTACCAATAAGTCTCTCCAATAAAGGACAAATAGGTAGAACTTGAGTAAATTAATCACCACATGACAAAAAGCATAACTTTATTTGGCTTAGCGTAAAAATGCTACCAACTCCGCTTGTACTCTTAAACAATGAACATTTAGGGATGGAGTTTTGTCTCAAACTGAATAAAGAATTTAGAGGAAGCGATTATGATATCGTAGAGGAAATTGAAAAAGGTGCAACAGATTAGATACCAGTCAAACTCCAAGGTTCTTATAGTTACCCTAAGATATGCACGGCTCTAGCCATAGGACCTAAAGTTCCGAAGTGGGAAAGTTTTAGGAAACACCAAAATGACTTTAATGAATATGAGGGAAGAAGGCAAGCACCAGGCACTTAAAAATAGAACATCAAAATGTAGCAAGGATTTTGGCAGTTGTTTATTTTGTTTAGAATACACGAAACTCATCCAACTGACAAGCAAGACTTACGACATTTTTACTCTGAAGTAGGAAGGGCACTAATGGTTAAATCCGAATCAGCAATGTGTCAAATGCTAAAAACAAAGAAACCCCATCATTAACAAGAGAAAATTGGCTCAATATGGTAAAATTTTAAATTACTTGCTTGAAGTGGACGAGAAAAAAAGTTTCTAGGAACAGCGGAAACTTCAACCAAATTGTATGTCACTTGGAGCTGCACACACATTAATGCTTGAGGTGCTGTCAACCATAGTTACTTTGGTGCATCCGTTGACTTTGTCACTCGTATCATCGCTGAAGGGACGTTTCGATTCTTCCACCTCCGTTGCACTACGAGTTAGCTCACATCGCCAGCGATAGTATTCATTGAAGTGTTTGCGGCGCTGGCGCCTCACGGTGTAGAGGCAAGACGGCTGGAGTGGCCCAGAATAATCTGTCGTTTCATGTGACATCCTTTTGTCGTCCGTACTATGCCAAATGCCAAGTCAAAAAGATGGGTGTGGCACTTCGGTCGATTAGGAAATGCAGACGTCTCCTTCCCTATGGAAATTATCGACCACGTGGGGACGTAATTACCTTGCGTTAACGCAGTCCTACTTGAATCACTCGACTACGCACTCATGCCTCCACTTACTTTTGCCTCTGTGCTCTGTACTGCACCGCACCTTCATTTAATGCATGCAGGAGGCGCCGAAGGAGACGTCACAACTGCAATGGGTGAGAATTCGTCTTATATCTATGCAACTTCACTGCACTTATGTCCTTGCCCTCCAATCACTGCCTAGTGCTCAGTGATGCCTGCTCTGCTTGCCCTCATCCCAGTTCTCACGACGTCCACTGGTTGCTTCATTTAAATTGCTTCCACGGCACCACTCCAGGTGGACACATGCACCATCCGATAGAACGCTTCATCATCGATAGTATTTTCGATGAATTCTTTACATTTTAACCACTATAGCAGTTAGTAGTGCACAGAACCATCCATCTCTTCATATAATGCTTCACATTCCTTCCTTGTATTTGGACGATAGATAGCTATCTGCTGCTTTAGGTAAAATGCGTTCATGACTTCCAACCTTGCACTTGCGTCTGATTGTCTAAGTGGACCATCTACTCAGTGGCTTATGAAAGTACTATGTGTTAGGCACAAAATCAGCACATCATAGCGAGTCTAACTACACAATAGAAATTTGAATGACGATGACCCTTTCACATGGCATCCATTGACTACCAAGTAGATTTAACATGACATTTAGCTGCGTTGCACTCACATTATCTCACTTGAACAGTCAGGTGTACGCACTTTTTCTCCTTCTGCAAATCCTTCTGCTGATTCTTGCAGTGCACATATGACACACCTTCCTTTAATTTGCATAGGAGACTGCAGGGAAGAGGTTATTTCTGGCATAAATAAGACAATGTTTCCTATCGACCTTCTGCTCCCATCTCCCTGCCAGTGTCCAACGCTTTGCATCCTGTCATACCCCGTCTCCTCGATCACTTCCCCATCACTACAGAAAACAGTAACATTGATCACCTGATGGGTCATATTCTTACTGATAAATCTCACTGGGTTACTCGCGATGAGGACAGTGCAGAATTTCGGGCTTGGTAGTTGGTATCACACAGAACCACCTATTTATTTCAATCAAAGTTTCCAACTCATGTTCTCAATTTGAGAACGGAAAGGAACACGTGTGAACACGTTATTCCATTGTTGCCCCACATCAAGTCGTCTGAGTAAATTTTTACCAGCAGTGTGTTATCTACTTGCTAGCTGAAACGTGTTAGACACCACGCTTGACATTCCTGTGGAAGTAGGAAAAGAGAAGTCACTTCCTCACTGCGCTCATCAAAAACCGAGAGGGTTTGACATGCTGGGTGGTTGCCATGTGTTCACTCAGTTCTTCTGAAACTTTTTAGCCCTTTCACATACCTCTACATCGTTTTTGATCCACAATTGCAGGGTGCCCACTACTTGGATTGGTTTTCAGTGCATTACATTATTGCATTTGCGATTCCCCTCTAATCGTCTATTTGCAACCCATCGTGACGGAACCTCCACTTTGCGAAGCCCATCTAGCAAACTGAAAATAAGACCACTCATTGACTGGGTTCTAGCAAACATTTAGCATTTACATCACTTGGGAGCTCCTATGGCTTCCTTTTTACTTATTGTGACTAAATACTCAACGTAGTCAAATAGTAATCTGCTGGTGCGTATTTTTTCTTCCTTACTAAGCAACAAATAGATGTTCGATTTTACACCTCTTGTTAACTTATTCTCCTTGCCTTGCTTGAAAATCATGACTTAATAGATCACTCATGCCGTGCTTTTGAGCAAGTGGGAATTTCCGAACATTTTTTCATTATTTTTCCGCACAAGACCATTTCGCTGCCCTAACAACCTGCGAGTGCTTTCGCCAGAAGCCTTGCTTTGGAGTCCCTCATTTTGCATAAAAATGCTTAAATCTCAGTTTATTCTCCCATTTTGAGACAAAATTCACAGGCTGCATTTGTGGGACCCCAAATTTTGTCATGACTTGTGCAGCTGGTACATGCCGTGACATTCAATGTACATAAATATTATCGTTCTTCGTTTCGAATGTCTTTCAGCCAAGCCTGAAGATCCTTTTCCGTTGTGAGATCCTTAGAGGCTGAAACAATCAGAATATGGTATACTTGTAAAACTCTCCATTATATCCTTAAAACATGTTTACTAAACATTGTAATGCAAGCTTCGTTGGTAAAAATGTTGAATAAACAGCCTCAGACCATCACACATATTAATTTTATTTTGAGTGGTGCAAAAGCGAACTATGCTGCATGTATAGATGGCACACTTTCAGAGTCTGTCAGTATTTAAAATACACAGTTGTTAAGGGCCACTTTTTTCCTGCCTTGTAGATTAGATACCTCTTGTATGCATAGTTTATCATACACTTGTTATAAGCTTGTGCTTATTAATATGGTTGACGATAAGACGCCGGCAGCTGCACGAAGTGAATATTAGCGACTCAAAGGTACTTTATGGGGGGTTAGAGTAAAATTATGTGATTTTGACCGCACTGACTTGTAAAAAGTACTAGAGTTATAGCAATTGCTTGGTTTTCTGGACCTCATAACATGTTATTTGACAAGGTATAGCGTGTACCGCAAAAATATATCTATTTCTTAGTCCCAAATCTGTTGCGCACTTTGAGTTCTAAGTCGTCAACAACTCCTACCAAAGTTACTAAAACGCATCATTTTATTACATAATTTGCCAGAACTCACTCACCTCAGCGGACTCATGCTTGATAATAACGCAAATGACAAAAATATTTTTTTCGACCTCAACCTAGTTACGCCGTGTTAGTGACTGTTGTGAAAGACATGGCGCAAGAATAAAATCAGATAGCTCTCCTATTGTGATACTCCGAAGAATCTGACCTCATTTGTTGATGTTGCATTTTGTTACCTTAGGGTCATTTATAATGCACAATTTACCTTCTAGACTTTGGTTTGCCTGCTACATTTAATGCCGTAGCGCTGACTACGGCTCCAGCGGAACATCAGATCGCCTTTTTGAAGCGTAGGCTGAAACAAAAAGATTTCCGAATTGGGTAAGTATAAGCATGACTTTGCCAAGGGCCTAATTCTTTACCCGGGTGATGTCTAAGCCTCGTAAGTTAACTGAACTACTGAACGTCCCACCCCGTTTTTTTTTTTGGGTGGCTCACATCGAAAACTGCACTTGATTTTCCGCTATTTTTCTGGCATTACCAGTGGCGGACTAAAATTGCCCATTGCGTTAGACATACTCAATTTGGTCATCATTCCGATCGCACGTGAGTGTATCTGCACTGTGCTGTCAAAGGCAGTAGCATTAACATCAGTAGTCGATGGTTAAGCTTAAATTACTTGGTCACCTATAACACGATCCGAGTTAAAACTTGGGCAAATTTGTGGAATAATTGAATGACAGTGCGAAAATTCAAACAACATTACCGTCTATTGTCTGTAGTAATTTTTTAATTCTCAGTTTAGTAATGGTCCCCCCTCAATGACACAGTAAATTCTTGGTGAGTAACATCCATGAGCACAACTGCACTCACTAACATCAACGATTTTTAACAATCAATAAGCAAATACTGCTATTAGCAATTAGAATTTGGATCTCGGTTGACGGCGGATATTATCATTGCCTAAAAGGCGGATATGATTGCAGCCTGACGACAACGCTGGCCCAAATAAATTGCGCTTTTGTGGATTGCCTTCGTGTAGGTTCTCTGTTGAGATCAGGGCTGCGAAAAGAGCAAGTCGAGACAAAGAAAAATTGGTTAGGATGACAAAAGAGGTGTCAAAAACCTGTAAATAACGCACGAAAATCAATCGCTAAATGGCCAAGAACTTTTTCGCACATGTCCAGATTCATGGAGCAGCCTGCAGAGGCCGAGTTGAAAAGGATTTTAGTAAGGTGGCTGCTTTGCTTCAGAGGTTATAGCGCTATTTGCGAGTGAACAAAGGCATACCTACATTTTCTAGAGAACAGCTTACACCGAAGGGCACCTTAGTGAATGTTGCTTGCCAAAACAACTTACGAGATCAATCGTCAATACAAATGAATTAGGTGGGTGCGTGGACGAAGGAACTGAAAAGTTGTAAGCGAAGCGACTGAGATCAATGTGCATTGCAAAAGCACTGAAACTTTTGCACGAGTAGTTTGCTAGTTTTCTTGTATAGTTTAATGCGACGTGCCTCCTCAGCGTGGCGAATGCTGCCTACTGGATAGGAATCTCACGATAGAACATGCTATCTTGTGGCCAAAGTGTAGCCCTACCTTTGTTTGAGCCGCCTCTTGCCTTCATCCTCCACGTGGTCTTCTTGTTTGTGCAGATCTTGAGGGAGCATTTATGATGCTACTATTTACTTAGTTGGCTTCATTTAGTACTGGTGAAAATCAAGCGTTTGTCAGGTTGGATGCTTTTGAGTTCATTGGCATTTATGCATACAGTTGACACTACACGGTGTGAATCTGGCTCTCTCTGTTACTCCCTGTCCAAGCCATCGAGCTGCGCACATAGATACTATCAAAAGAGGCTTCATAGGTTTATGGCAGTCAAACGTCTAATGATCGTAAATTTCTTGCTAAATTGCAAAATCCGAAGCGAGAATGAACTAGTGTGAATGTGGTGAAAAACGCAAGGTCACATTGGAGCACAAATGGTAGCTTGATGTAAATGAGTGTGAGTCCGCAACCTTATAGCATAACTTTTCAGAACTTTGTCTACACTCTGTGAGTCACAGCGTCATGAATAGCTGAAATCATTCTGTGATTTAAATTATTTGCCCTCCTAAAGAGTTTGGATTTATTTCGGAAAAGTCTTGCTTTGCCGTCTTAATACCTACCGCAACATGGGATCCACCCACCAGGGTTGAGAAGGCGCAACTTCTGGAACATCATCCTCAACTGCAAGAGAAAATGCACCCCTCTGTTGGTAACATGAAAATCGTAGTGGGTTTATGCTTAGTGGTACTGGATGATCGGTAAACGTATTCAACTGCAGCTTTGTTTACAAGCTAGAGTATCGCATTTGTAAGCGCTTCAAATTTCACTTAAAATTGTCACTTACAATACCTTCAGCCCTGCTTTTAATATACGTAGGAGCACTATGGGTGGCTAAAGTACTTAACAGCGCTTTGGGCCAGTCACTGCAACTTCGGACATCTAGACATGGATAGATATCCATACTTCAGTGAAACCGGCTAAAATGTTGCACTCATTAATGGCTGCGAGTTGTATTTGGATGAAAGCGCTTGTGGATAGAATAGTGGATCCCGATATTACAAATGCTCTGTCAACACAAGTAAAACATTGCAATTCCGCACAATTTATTTCTCAAACGCCAGTAACCAACCAAAAAGCACTAGCAAATCGTTATACATAATGCATTATCAACACTAATTTTTGGCTATATAAATGGTCCGGACAACCTAAAAGGAATCAGTTGCGCCACGTGGCGCTGTGATGACCTCAGACCTGGTTGAGGCAGCCCACAATGTTTAATTTTTTGTAGCTAAAAACCTGAGCAAACCAGACTCATCCGAGTTCGTTGACAACTACAACAGCCACACTTGATAATATTTCTTTCTTCCAGGGGGAATCGTCTCAATGAAAAACCTCATATTTATGAAAAAGTAGTAACCATTGTTCAAAAGGATGCCTATGCACTGGCAATAAGTGTATAATTAATTCTGAATGCTCCAAATTACAGCCGACATTGCAACCGATTGATATCAAAGCCAATTCCGTGCCAAAATGCGTGCTTGATTAGCCTTACTTCAACCAGATAGAGCTTGCATTAAAATTTTTTCGTAAAAAACCACGTTTTCTGTTATCTTATCTGTTTCTCCTGCTTTAACCTTTGTAACACCTTGTGGAAACAATTATAACCATAATAAAGCAAGTATTTGTTTTTGACATTTCTTATGGTGGATTATGCGCATGGATTACATACAAGCAGAAGGTATTTATAATATTGTGCACACGCTGGAGCCTTCCGGTTATTTAGCAACCAGCCACAGCTTGTTTTGCTCAGCCCTCCAAATCCTTATTCTCATTAGTTCTCTAGTGAAAAAATTCTTCTTGGAAGGGTGGTTTTCCATTCAGATCATTTTCTATAACCGCCTCCGTTTGACAATGTGCGAAGCCATAAAACAATCTTTCGTAGGGACTTTGGAAAAGACGCACGTTCCCAGTGCTGGGCTACTGGCAGATGCGCAATTGTGAAACGTAGGAAAATGCATTTTAGCGCTTCTCTTAAGGGAGTTTGTGCTTGACTGGTTTGGCCACCTCTGATTATGAGCAAAAAATGAAAGTTACAAACGCCCGTTACGCTTTAATTTCTCGGTAGCTGCTCAATGATGCATTAGTATTCGTTCGTGATGAGGCTTATTTTATCTACCTCACGCAGTTAATAGGCATGCTAAATGAGACAAACACCCTCAACTTTCCTAAAAATGTTCTCAACTCTTAGTTACGCTGTCATTTGGGTTTGGACCTCATTCCGAGGTCATATCACGCAATAGAGTACTCCTGGATGCGGGTTGACCCCAATCCAAGGTAGGAATGCGTAGCAGTGAACCCCAAGACTAAGGTTAGATCTCATTCCATAGCCAGATTGTTTAGCAGTGCACCCCAAGGAGTGGGGTTAGACCTCATTCCAGGGCCAATATTGCAATACGGAATCCCTAGAGGGGTTTATGTATCATTGCAAGGTCACATTGTGTAATGAGGGACCCCGAATGGAATAAAACCTCACTTCAAGGGTAGATGATGCAACAATATACCCCCCGAGTGATACCAGACTTCATTCTAGGTCTAGGCTCGCAATAAAGGTCCTTGGAGGAGGGTTAGGCCTCATTCCAAGGTCTAATGACTTAGCAGTACACTCCAGGATTGGGGTAGAAACTCACTTCTAGGTCCGATTACATTATTAGACACCGCGAGATGGGGTCAGACCTCATTCAAAGGTTAGTTAACGTAATAATACACTCCTGGTGGAGCATTAAACATCATTCCAAGGCCAGATCTCATAATAGTGCACCCCATGGTTTGCTAGACCTCATGCCAAGGTCAGATTACGTGATCGTGCACTTCGAAAGGAGTTTGGACCAAACTGCGAGGTCAGACTTTAGTCAGAAGACAATGCACGTGTAAATATGGGTGGAGAAAAGAAAAAAAGTGGAGGATGAATGTTTGTGTACCACGCATTTAAAACGGTATAGAAAAATGAAATGAGAAAATATTGGAAGCCAGGTACGGTCCAAATGGAAAGGAAAGCGTTAAACCCCCGTTACAATCTTCCTTTGTTTTGTTGGATAGAGTTAGGAAAAGTAAGGATACTAGCAAATGTTTTAAGACTGATGGGGAGAAGTGAATAAAAGAAGGACGATGGGGAGAAGAAGGATACCGTTAGTTGCTAAACAGATTAGTTAAGTGAATAAGAAAAGGAATGTGGAAAGGAAAAAAAAGGTAGGTGGGTTAGTCAACCATAATCTTACATGAAAAACCATAATCTTACATGAAAATCCTGGGTGTGCAATCCTCATGAGGTAGACTCACAATTAATATGCTAGAACGCCTTTNACTTGATGTGAGCAGTAGCGATAGAAGCAGAAGTCATTAAGCCCCTGCGTCACACATGTGTGACGGAGGAAAGATGAAACAAGAAAGTGTCCTCAATGAGAGCAAAAATTTTGTCAAAATTATGAGTTTTAAAGTCGCTTAGTTACCTTGTTTTATTTTCTTGAGTTAGTAAAATAGTAATGAAAGAGAAAGGGATTGGGTTTGGAGCGAGAAAAAGAGAGATGGGGAGAGAATGAGCCTGTCTTTGGAAGAGTATATGGAAATTAAATTAAAAAAGAATGGAAGAGGTAGTGGTATTTGTAGGGCATCTACTAGCAGACTATGAGTAGCTGAGGTGGTGGGTGGGTGGGGTGGTAAACGAGTGAGCAACGTGTGTAAGCAGTGTTATTGGTAGCAATTGCTGGTGTGGGAATTGGAGGGAATGGAATGAGGCCTACTGGGGGGGAATGGGTGGGGAAGAAGAAGAAGAAGAAGAAAAGAGCTAAGAAAAAGGGTGCAGGTGAGAAATAAGCGAAGAAAACTGTAAGACAGTGTGAGAAAGGGGTGCTTGTGAGGTTGTTTGAGCCAATAGGAGGAAGCAGTGGCATGCATTGGAGTGCAGGCGTGGATGCGCAAGCATGTTAAATGATGGAGGAAAACCACGCACCTGATGGGGACTTTGTGACTGGTGTGAGTCTGCACTTTGCGGAAGTTAACTGCGTGGTTCTTCGCTTTGATCGCGAAACAGCATTATCGTGCGCAGTTGCCGCCCATTGGCGGCACTAAGCAGAAACCTCCGCTTGGTGACTGCAGTATGCGATAGCCCGTCGCTCACGGAGGGGTCAACTGGAAGAAAATGCCATCTTACGAGCCCTCTTGGCCATCCTTTTGGTCCTGTGGCCTTGCAGGTGCCCCTTATCTTGCTAATGGGTTTCCTTTTCCATAGGTCCATACAACTAAATAAATATTACAGATAATCTGTCCCTGGATTGGGGACAAACTCTCCGAGGAGCACGTTATTAAGTCATCTGGCCTAGATTGAAATTCTATTCTCCTCTTATGGCATACTGTTGCCTAAGCTGACCACGGAATGTAGTCTGATCTCCCTCCTGTGGTGCATTTGCGCGTATCGGACCTTGAATTGTGGTGCAACCCCCTCCTGGGGCGCACTGTTGCGTAATTTGACCCCGGGCTAGGGTCTATCCCTACCAAGAGCAACCCTTACCGCCATATGACTTTGAAGTTATGCCCAACCTTAATCCAAGGGGTGCAACATTAAATAATCAAAATTTAGAAAGAAGTCTAACCGCCTCCAGGGGCACACTTTTACGTCACCTTGATTCCTGGCATCACACATGCACTCTAACTGACTAGGTATACAGAGCAGCAAGGTGACGTCATTTGGGCTTGAAATCTACGTTGCCTTCTGTCTAGCCTCGATTCTGACGTTACCTGTCTTTAAACCCCACCTAGATCGGTATCCAGGGCTGCCAGGTGACGTCATCTCATATTGGAGTTGGATTTGACCTCTGTCTGGGTCGTTTTATTTTGGGCCGCTCATACATATTCTTGGAATTTGCCTGAAATAATGTTTTATATTTAGATTTTTCCGCACCTGTTCTGCTCTCTTGTATGGTCTGCTGCCTTCCGAGGGCATTGGCTTTATTTTTGTGCACCATTGGATGGAGGGCACGCATTCGTCAGCGCAGGGAAGTTTGCTCAAAAGTTTGTCAATGGGGCCGAGGAAAAGAAAGAGAAGAAGTTTGATAAACTACAATTGTACATATTAGTGCGTGCGTTATTTTTAACACAATGTATTTTTTTAGCCGGACCACTTTGATGTGATATGCCCCACATTCTTTGTGCGACCCACTCTTGTATCAGCTCCTGTTGATAATGACTTGATGGAAATGACTTTAAGGTCGGTAGCTAAGAGCTGGTTGAGCTTTGGTTTGGGTTCTTTCTTCTTCTTCGTACGTTCTTTTAATAGTCCCTGCACTTTGCCTGTTTGTTTAAATGCATCCCAAGCGAGGGTCTGCGTTACTACGCTCCGCTAACCTTCGTTCCTGGCCGTTTGCGTGTCTTCGTCTGCTTGTGCCACCAATTGTAAAGGCTCATCAATAGCTGGAGTAAACCACGCTACCTCTGGTAGTTTTTTGACTTTTCTTTAAAAAGGAAGTGACTGACTTGCGTTATTACGTTCCTAAGAAGTCTATATCAAAGACTATGTGTATGCGTATTGGGTTGTAATGGGTTTGTACGCCTATAAGCAATAGAGGTGGTTTCTAACAATTTTAACAATTATAGCAATAATTAGAACAACAGTTAGGGCTGGTCCGCCAATTCGTGTGATTCAAACGAGACTTTGATACGTTGTGCTCCGCCTACTGCCACTGCAGACTGTTCTAGCGCGTTCGTCCGCCCGTGCTGGCAACTGAAGCAGGCTAATTGCCTCTCAAAATGGGTGGGTGGTGGCACTTGCTGTTTTGGTTTTTTGCATAAAAGGCAGCGATCGACCCATCCTCTTCCACCATTCGGCTTCTTCTTCTTGCTTTTGTCCTGGTCTGTCAGTCCTAAGGCGTGAAAAATCATGTGTAATGACTCTGTGTACTTGTGTGC
Organism: Taenia saginata; assembly: GCA_001693075.2. NCBI lineage: Eukaryota > Metazoa > Platyhelminthes > Cestoda > Cyclophyllidea > Taeniidae > Taenia > Taenia saginata. Next base: position 93,942 of record LWMK02000189.1, read on the forward strand.
GCAGGATCGCAAACTAAATTGACGAGGGTGAAAATTACCGGGATGTATGCGGATATATCAATGAACATTAGAGGTTTTGTTACCAATCAAGTGTGTTGTGCAATGAGGAAATATGGCATGACTGTTGTGACTAAGAAGGGTAATTAAATTCCGCCTAAAATTATTCTGAAACCCGTTTCTGTGAGCTCGCACCCACACTCATTTCAGCAACCCGTTAAATGTAAAATATATGCTCCCCAAATAGGTTCCTCTCTCAGTCTTAATTGCAGATTTCAGCACTGAATTGTAGAGAAATATTACTCTTATGCCATCGCACTAGCGCTAAGTTTGACCACCCTCGGGTGGGCACTTTCTGCTCCCATCGACAAACTCCAGAAAACTATCCTCTGATTTGCACTTTTTCCAATCCTTGTCATCTCCACTTACCACTCACGATTACCCTCAAAACCACAAAAGTGCATATATCTTGCCTAGAGATTCGTGGCATTGAAGCCACCTGCCTTACCTATATCTCCTCTACCAGAAGGAGAAGATCGTGCCACCAACATGTCCGGTGAAAGATCCAAGGCACTATCACTTCCGACAACAACACATGGACCACCAAGATAAATGGATAATGAAAGCAGATGAATAGCCTGGCGATTAGGCCAAGGTGCGTGCAGTTTACTCTAAAATGCAAATTCCAGTGTTTCCATCCAACCAACCCACAGCTGCACTCTTCACCTTCAAAGCGCCACCATCAGAAGACTCTGCTTCTACCATGGCACACCGCGGGCCACTAATATAGGGTACGCTTACGCTGGGTGCGGTGGGCTATAAAACGAAGCCGCCTAGATAAATTGGGTAATCATCTTTGTTGAGAACTACGACACTGACCACATGGTCGTCACAAAACTGGGTGATTTGTGGTGGCTCCTTTTTCCTTTGAATGTAATATTGACTGACGCCATGGATGTTGGAAGGGGTGTTTCGTTTGAAGACTCTAGGGCCAGGTTTAGCCACAGGTATTCAGTGTACCAGGCTTCCTTCCATTCCCCACCTGCACCCTCGTCCCCTTGGCGACCATTTTAATTGGCCTTGGCGTGAAGCCGCTTGGCAGCCATGTCCACGTTCGCCTGTGATGAAGTTAAAGTGCGCTAGTCATCCATCTACCCATTCTTAATGTTAGTTTATTGGCAGTCGTGAGACTGCTGCAGAAGTTGAAGTGAGTTGGTTAGAATCCACCTTTAGAATGGACGAAAGTCTTTTGTGTCTCACAGTCAGTCACCTGCAAAACTGGTAGCCAGCAGAAAATATGGCTTTGACTACGCCTTTCTCAAAGCAGTGGAATCGGACAAAGGGTAAGTTCGTTGTTTTCTACTCATTGCATTTGGCTAATCCGCTAACCCTTAGTTCATTTGGCTACTTGCTGTTTAGCTAGATCCTCAAACCTCAGGCTATTTGCATTTAGCCCTTGTTTATCCTTGAACCATGTCGTCTGCACGTGCAGCACGTGTAAGTGAAAATCTCTGATTGGTGGCGTGAGGAGGCCTGGGAACAAAGCCTGGATTCAAATATGGCTAGCAAGGAAATAAATTAGTGATCTAAATATCCAGCTTGTGATGTGACGGCTACTAGACAGCAGTAGAGGGACCGAGGGAAATGGGTGCAGAAATTTGTTCCAGAGTGAAGCAAACTGGATTAATGTAGAGGAACTGAGGCTGTTTTGTAGAAAATTAGGATCCGTGGTGGCAATTGCAAGGAATTCGGTGTAGGACTAAAGTAAAGAAGAGGAGATAGGTTCTACTGTAGCGGGAACATGGAAATAGGAATAAACTGAGGCAACCACTAGGAGAACCATGGTTAGGGTTGATTTTAACTAGAGCTTCGTGGAGGCAATGAGGACGGTATTTAGAGGAATGAATCCTGGAGTGGTGGGAGCTAGATGCTGAAGGCAATCTTAGCTAAATAGTTGAAGTTAATTGAGCTGGGTGGGAGTTCTGCAGCTCCAATTCTTGCTCAAGATCCACCTCATGCTTCTTCGCACCATGTTTTTATGTTGTAGTAATTGGTCCGTAAGTGTAAGTTCAAGTGGCGCAAATGAGACGCTTCGGCTTGAAAACGAAGTCTTAGAGCATAAAGTACTGAACTCGATGCAATTTGGGAACCGCGGCAGCGGATTTGCATTGTCGCCAGTCTAACTACACGAACTATCATATAGTATACAAAAGGCATGCATTTTAAAAATAGGCGTAGGACCACTCTCACCCCAAATAGTGAAAGAAGCGTTCCAACTTGACGTGCAAACTTTAGGCTTAGACGCAGTGGTGAAGTTGAGCTCTCAATGGCCCTAAGTTGCGCGGGTTATCTCCGCCCTCTGTCTCTGTCTTCATACCCTTCCCTCCCAATACCACTGCAACCTTATGACGTTCCTTCCATCAAAAATTTAATCGCTGAGTTCTGTTCAGATATCCAAGGGAACATAGAGGGTCATCTGCAATGTAATTTGCTTCCACATTTTGGAACCACTCACTTTTCCCATGATTTACATCTCGTTGAAAGATTGTATGATTTGACAGAGACATTCTTCGAATCAAGACGTTCTGTTCAACCTCCATCTGAGCAGCGTCATTTAGAGACCAATCCTATCAGCAGTGGTAGTTTGCATGGACAGATGAATGGACATGAGGGATGTGGAACTCTACCCCTTGGAGTAGCAATATCACAGTGTCACTTTTCTTATGCAAAAACACTGGGATGTGGACCAACATCGGAATATATTGATTCCGCTTATAGGAAAATCCAATTGATCTACACGAGCTCGGAGGGCTATCCTCACATCTTTTCTGCACCCAAGTGTGTCACTATCCTGAAAAATAGCAAAAACAAGTTCCCAAATCCCAGTCATTTCCTCTCTTACGTCTCTACGCGGCCTGACAAAGTCAGCATGTCACCATGCAGGGAATCTTCACTGCTGTTAGAAGCCTTGACGAACATTTAACAACATAGCAACACGCATTTCTTCCGTGCGTTCCGGTGCTTTTCTTGCGGTTAGAAGATGCAGTCGATAAGGTGTATTATCTTTCCTGCAGTGAATGCACTCCTATGAATAATTTCCGCAATGAATCTATGTGTACGCAGGCGGCGATAACACTTGTGCTGTTACGGTTGGCGCCATGTTAAAGCTTAACCTTTGAGAGAGGTCGTGCCATGCAGAACACAGACATTGAGGTAACTAAAGCAAAGCAGACACCATAGTCACATGCAAATCTGTGATTTAAGTCCACTTAAAGTGCGACATAATCCAGGCTGATAAACTTGGGCTCGAACTAATGTAGAACAGGAGACGTGCAAACTCACCCACAAGGCTCCGCTCCGCAACCTAATTAGCACCTCGAAATGAATAATGCGCAGACCATTGAAATGGGCCCATCGATGAAAGACACGCATCCTCCTATTTGCGATACGTCCAAAGACACAAAGAGACAATAACACATTCTGTGGTTCAAGTCAGATATCATACTGCAATTATGCATATGCACAGCATTTAGACTAAGGCGCCAATACTATCGACAGGGTGAGGGCATAGCGTATGTAAAAAACGTAGGTAATGAACTAAGTCGAAGTTAGGCTGCGCAAAAAATAGTCAAGTCAAAATAGATTGATGGGCACACTCTCCGCACATACGATAAATAAGGAGCGGAGGTGGTGTAAGTGGGATGGACTGAAGTTTGAGATGAGAGGAGACAATTAGCAACGAGATATGGAATGTTGTGAGTGGCAATTTGTAGTGAGGTCTTATCACCGTTCAGTCTGCTCTGCGACGTAAACGGGCCACTCGTAAAGCAGTGAAGTAAAAATGAACAACTGAACAGACAGGCAGCCCCGCGCAGAGGCTAAGCAAAGGCGAGACGACATGCTTACCGCAGCAAAACTGATCATCACAAACAAATTGCAAATTTTATAACCCATTGCAAAAGGAATGGAACGTGACCACCTGTAACCTTAAGTCAACCTACACACTTGCAAAGCTTATTGCACAAAGGACGGCACCAACTATTTGGTACGCCATTACCGCGGGTGCGTTAGACGATGAGGAAGCACATTTGCCAAACAAAAGTATGTCACTCATTGTTTCTGAGGGAAGTTGCTCCGGCCTATCTGAATTGAGTGACTCTTCAGATGTGTCGATAAATCGATCCAAAAAAACACTTACCTAGTGAGTTTAGGCCGTTCATCAGCCCTAAAATAGTAGAAAGGCTTTATTTTACATACCTCACATTGCTTGCGTTCCACTATTTACCTGAATTCCATCTATGAACATTGCGCGAAGCATAAAAATTATTTAAAGTTAAAGCGATGCCCAACGTCACTCTTTGTACTGGGTGTCAATTGGGGTGCGTAGAGTGAACAATGCTCTGGTTTCTGTGCTTGCAGAATCGCATAATTATACATGTTTCACTGGCGTATTTTAGATGCCAGCCCATCCTTACAGGGTACAGTGGTCAAGATACAAGGTTGATCCTTAAACAGACACAGGAGGCAAACAAACAACGAGCGTAATGCTGCATGCTGCAGACTTTTAAATTATAGGTAAATCATGATTTTTAAACACTTTATTCCAATGCAAATAAAACGTCATTTAACTGTGGTTAAATGCATTAATCATTGTCCATTCCTACCGTCAAATGACTCAACATCTAAGGGGCTGCAGAGAAAGCAGTGCCACCCCTGAGCCCGCTAGGTATCACTCGAGGCTTATGCATACATGTCAGCCCATCTTTTTAGGCCACGTGATCCATTCATGCGTTGATTATCATCGCATCTCTTTACTTCCATTCCCCTGATTACCAATCAACCCATTATGGACTTGACGTCCACATCTGGAAGTGGATATGTGGGCCAAGAATTAGAAATTTCCGGGCTAGGACATGTGATTCCGATGAATTTCTGCATCGAAGATGGCGCTTTAATTCTGCTTCATTTTGTTGGCAGTCCTTGGTCTGTCAAATGGACTCTGGCCAGCCCGCAGTAGGATACCTTCTTTCATTTTGCTCTGGCAAACACGAACAAAGAAGCAGTAGGCGCATTGCATTAACTTGGTCTGTGTGATATTCAGCATGGCTTGGGATCCATGTGAGGTGGCTTCCTTCCTTCCCCTTCTGACATCTTTAGTTCTGAAAATAGGCGGAATGGGAAATGCTTAGCAAGGTTGTTATAGCAATTTTTCAAACTTAGCATAAAAGTGAAGAAAACTGTCTGTTATCACAAAGGTGCGCGGCGCTGAAATTTGAGGCGCATTTGCGCAATGAAACCTCGAGTCAGTCTTCATACCGCTCTAGATTTCGCCATTGTGTAGAGAGCGCATTAAAACCTGCATGCACTTGAGAGTGTCACTCCCTTACTTGAGGACCCGTTACGGCTAAAAGATTAACATGAATGGAATTGTGACCTTCTCGCTACATACAGTCAGACTTTTTTGCCTCACACACGTAAGACATGCCCTCGTATGCAGACGATTGTCACATTGTGACCTGTATGCTACATGTTGCAACTGGAGTGCGGCCGCTGAACCAACGCTCTATCATTCCTCTGTAATACTCTCCAACGAAGTTTTATTTATTTTGACTAAAATACAAACATTTCGTGCCCTTGTCGTCAAATGCTGGTTGCTTAACAGTTTGCAATGTTAGATTTGCAGCGCTTGCCCTACTGCACTTACGATCACATGGGAAACTGGCCGTTCAATTGAAACATGGCACAGTAAGCATGATTGTCCCTGATGACCTATCGCACTGATATGTGGCTAGGTGCCGGGAACTGCGATCCGAAATGGCGGGTTACTCATCGGTGAACGGCACTCAGAAACGTGTGTGGCCACCTAGTAGTATGCTGACCTCAGAACTATTCTTCAGTTGGTAGTGTGATCAAACTTGGGCTTCCATTAGTTGATGTACTTCGGAATTCTTTGATTGGAAAGAAGGATGATCGTTATCTGAGCTACTCATTTTTAGGGCCTTCAAAACTAGAGGTTTGTTAAGTTGGCGAATTTGACTCCTTTTATGACAACCGAAAATATTTATTTCCGTTGATTGCAGTTGTGATAAGTTTAGTACTATCAACTTTCTCAGATCACGTAAAATGTGCTTAGACGTTGAAAGGTGGCCCACTTAGTCTCTTCGACCTACTCAAACCATCTACCTAGTATGCACAATCTGATGCAACAAGGCACGTTATGAGTGGTCACTGGTGGCATGACATGTGTGCAATGTTGATGTTAAAACCGTTGGATGGAGTTTGGTGGCGTACATCTTATTATTTTATCTAAAACTTCCAAATTTTTCTTTTAAAGTTTCTCTAAAGGTCGTGGAACTCTTTAAAAGTTGGTGACACTGGTAATCGCCCCGTATCTTGTAGCCTTTGAGGCGACTAGTAAGCGCGTTTGCCAATTTCGCGGCAAATTTTCATAATGATTATTTAGGGACTGCAGCCATATTGTGTCAGGTGGAATACTCTATAATGTTTCTTTATCTCAAGCCCCCATAATTTGTGCTGTGCTGTTGGATTTGGCCACGAAACTCGCCAAACTGTGCAGTTTTATGTAAACCCAGGTATATGGCCTCGGGCAGTTCGCCTTCCCTTTTTACGTCTGACAAAAATTATGTGAATCTAACTGTACCTAAGTGCTACTGTTTTTTCCTTAAATGGGTTTTACTTACGGAATCGCGGTTAGGAACAAGATTTATTCTTCGCTACGCCCAATCACAAAATGGTTTGGATGAAGAGATATTGGAAGATGGTTGATTTATACTAGACGAAGGCTTAACTGACCGAAACCCCTCGCAGTCTTGGTGGGATAAATTGATGATCCTTGAATAGTTTGGCATCATTAATTAGCCGCTTTGAGTTGCAGTCATTTAGTTATGGAATAGGATTGATTTCGTTAGATACTTCGCAGATATGTTCCCTCTTAAAAGGGTCTCCATGGATCTACCAAATAATTAGCATTTGCAAATATTAGGCGCTCTAGTCTCCCGTACAAAAAGATTTGGGAAATAGTGCTGAACACTTGCTAGAGTAGCACGCTGTTTACCAAAACAACAAACTTCTCTCACAGTACGCTAAAATGATTTAAATGGACGGACGAAAGAGTCTGCACCGCGAAGGTACAAACTGTCGTTCCTTAAGCCAGTCAATCGTAAATCCTCACGGCTAGTAAAACATCAATTAATGATGATCAATTTATCGCTGAGTAATAAAGCAACTCTACCGTTACCCTTGTCAGTCTCAGTACCCACGTAGTGGGTGGCTGGTGTAGTCGGAGGTTCCCATTCGCTCGACAACCATGCTTGCATCTAAACCAACTCACTACTATGAACCTGCATTCCTTTAAATGTTGCAAAGGTATACGGCGGCTGTTAGCCTTGTCAGCGTCTTGCTATGGGCATCTGCTGAAGATGCACTGATTACATGACCAGATGCAAGCTACGTCTGCGTTAGTTTCAATCGGCAATGGAGCAATGCATTGACACTCCAATGGCCTGTGAGGGAATGCTATCCACAAACGCTTCACATTAGCAGCTTATAACGCATTTATAAGAATGGTCAGCACTCACCTGCAAGGCGATTATCCATTCATACGGTAAAGCTATCAGGCGTTGATGCGTGAGGGCGATTCCAACTTCAATACTCACTTTTGTTGTCATCGAGGCAATAAGAGTCGAGCTGTGGGCAACATGCAAAGCGGGTTTGCCTTTTATAATTCTGGATAAACTCTCATGTCACCTTATCTTGAAATATCGTATGTAAGGTATGCTTCAAAGTCTGTGTCACCATAGGAACGCTATTTTCTTATTCAAGATTCGAGGGAACGATTTGACTGCAAATGCGGCTATCACTAAGTCAAGCCATGTTTCCTTATGGTTTGGTTTTGCCTTTGAAATACTAATGTGCCATCCCCAATAAGCGAGTGCTCACGATTCTAAGCGCATTAGCACCAAATGCTAGAAAGCATCGTGCCAGACGACTTGTGTTTGCATTTTCATGATCACCTGTTCGCATTCACTTTAGCAAGATGGCTTCTGACGGGCAAACCGGTTTGCAGTCGAGATGGCTTTTAAAGTGCAGACTATTTTGACGCAAGGCCTAAATTAAATGAGCTGATTTAAGCCATGGTAAACATTCTCTTCCCCCTCTTACTCGCGAATGCAAAAAGCAACGCAACTTGACCTTACTACTCTTGGTACTAATAAGGAAGGTGGCATAAAGTAAACAAGATCATGTAGAAACAATGGATTAGCACACCTTCACCTTGTGCCGACTTTTTAGCCCCCTTTTTTTCGTTTGTTTCTGGCGTGATTTCGGCCCCAACTACGCGACGTAATCACTGCAGGACTCAACTAAACAGCATAGAACAAGTACCCAAGTATATCCGTTTAGAGTCTGATCAAAAGTAGGGAGATGGATTCGCCACGACATCCTAAGCATTTAATGTTGCGAAGTAGGCATCCACATTTCGCAATCGGTCAACTTTACAACACGCTGCAAGGGAATTAAATTTCGATCACCCTATGCAGCTGCAATCTTTATCAAGTGAGAAGTATTCCTGTCAAGTTATTGCGGCTAATTTTAAGGGTTGCAAAATAGGGAGATGCTAAGTCTAACGCAATCTTTTACTGTATATTTGAAGCAAGCAGTTTAGAACTAATTCAACTAAACTCATGCCTTGGAAGATTTGCTGGCTGCTCATTGATTCCAAGAGTAAAACAAACGCTTTTCTTACGTTGCCCTACAGATGGGGCAAAGATCCCAAACGACCTGTGGAACTGATTTGGATTTCGGGCCATGTAAATCATTTGCCTTTAAGCTACCCAGAAATCATTTCGGCTATTTCGCCAAGACAAAAAATAGAAATCGTTTTTTATGCAAGGCGTTAATTATGTTTATTGGAGGAAACAACGCTCAAGTATTTACGCTTGCATAGAAGAATCGAATAAATGGGGAGGCAATCACTAAACAAGGCGTTGAGGCGTGCGACTCGTCGCAATGTTAGCATCCACAATTCTATGCTTGAACAAACAGGTGCAAAGACACAGTGGTATCACACGCTAGAAAAGGAGTTATCCTGAACTACTCACGCTGTCGGATTCCTGACAGATGATCTGCAGAGGAGTTGTTGCTAACATCGATTTGCGCTTACTTTAATGGGAAGAATTATGGTAAACCTGTTGGCATTCAGTCAAGTATGCATTCGAATGATGAGATGCTTAGGCATGACGCTTAGTGATAACGAGATGATTTGAGCTACGATGCATAGAATGAACAGTGATGCTCATGAGAACGAGTGCAAAATTTTGCCAAAGTGGCCCAACTCTTCCTTATGTAAAAATGTGCTGAAGGACTCTAGCATTTTGTGGCTAATTATAGGTAGTGTAGTAAGCAATTTTGGCTAGCCGTATGAAAAACTGGAGTTCCAAAATGGGTAATAAGCGATTAGCACTTGCTTGCCAAGTCTACCTGCCCGATGTAAGTGATATTTTGAGTTTAATGATGTAGACAACTCGACCAAAATAATACGTCAAACGTCAGTGATAGTTACTGTGTTTTCTCCAGGCGAAATTGCTAAGGGCTAAGAAGTTGGTTCAAAATTCATGAAATCTGTCAAGAGAAGGACCTTAAATAATAGATAACTTGCAATCGTGGAGCACAGAAACGAAAAGGTAAATGAGTCATCAGGAGAGGGCGGGGAATGTTAACCGTAAAGTATGAAGTTCTTATTCTCTTTCTTTTACCTTTTATTTTCTAATCGCACGTGTGATAATGGGCAGCGTGATCCTGGAGGGGGACAAATTAACAAGTAGATGCGCTGACAGTGAGTTAGGTGAGTCGGGAATAAAAGCAATTTAATAGGTAGATACCTTAGGGATAAATAGCGTGACCAGGGCAACGTGCATAAACCCGTGCTTGATTTCCATGTTGACGAGCCACTTGGTCCTAACGGTAGCCACATGTGAGTTGAGATTGAAATGGTCTCAGTGTTCGAGCTTGTATCCATCACCTCTGCGAGTGGATTAATTTGGGACCACGGAGTTTCCAAGTTAGTCTGAAAACTGCTTATTTTTAAAAGCCATCACATTTCCAATGCTGATTTGATGTCGCCTTTACGCGCCCAGTAAAATATTTATTTCCTTCTTGTAAGACGATTTTGAGTAACAACAAATTTTACCACAATTATCTTCCAAGAGCTGGATCGGACTCTGAGAAGTCAGCCTATAATGCATACAAAAGTAAAGACTAAAATATTGGCCGACCCAAATTAGCCAAGCATCTGGCGACGCTCTCGAGAAAATAAGGGATCAGTGCCCCCGAATGGTCAAAGATCCAATTTTGCAGTTCCACATAAATAGGCTTGCCTGTAAAATGTTCAAAGTGCACCGAAGTTTTGTGAATTGCTTTGAATTCATTTACCTCGACGGGCGTTTTAATTGAGGATGGGGTGTTGCTGGACAACCGGCTGCATGAGCCTACGTCTTCCCATCTTAATGTTCATTTGCCTCGTGATTCATCACCAGTAGCACCAACAGAGGGGCATTTTACACAATTCCATTACCTCCACACTTTACTGCTTCCGCTAAAAAACTAAAGTGCTGAGACGGCATTTGAACGCATTCATTGCAAAACCTAAGGAAAACGTAAGTATTTGGCAAGTTGTTGGGAGTCAAGATTGCTAAAAAAGTTTGGATCCTTACGTACAAACCAAATTTGCCTTTAAAATGATCATCAGTTGCAGCTAATCGGGTCTTGTAACAGGAAGATAGTTGATTCCACTGGGGGTTATCAGTAGAAGTGTGGATCAATCTAGAGTGTTACCAAGGCCGCCTACTTCAACGAAAAAAATAAACGTGGAAAACGCATCGGTTTTACTCCACACAGTAGCTTCCAGATGTGGGAAGAAGAAACTCTTCTCCACTCCAGTGCATTACGCTATTATTTTGCGAAGATGCCTCCACGATGTTGTGTGGTTGGATTTGAACCACAATTGCTGAAGCATCCAATTTAGGTTCACCATACAAACCTTGCCTAATTAATACAACTAAATGCCGCACTTCTTTAGCCACAAATTCGATGAAAAGAACACTAACACCTAGAATGGATGTTGTCCAGCATTTTTCAATCACAGCATTTGAATCCAATGCACAAATAATGAGAAGCAGCCCGCTAAGTACGAGATCGTTGGTTGAAGCAAGCGCATTTGATGACATTTTTGCCAAAACTTTTACAGTTTATAGCTAACCATTTGAAGTGGCCTCAAACTTATGGGAATCAGATGTAATTTAACGTATCTAAAAGTGAGAAGGGTGGTTTTCCTCCAACGCAGCAAAGCAATGTAAGTTGTGATTCCCTCAATTTGCTCAGCAGCAGCGCCACACTGCGCCGACACCCTACTAAATATGCGTGCTACGGCATGGTAAACCACTGGCCCACATTCCTCCTTGCATCACTTTGGTACAAACCAATTTTCTATTTAATTTTTAGGCGATGTATTGGATCTATTGAATTGGTACTTCATAGCTGCTGTTGTACGAACACTGCGTTTAAGTCTAACCACCAAAACCCCAAACAGCATTAATACGTTATTCGTACAGTCCACGCCAATGGAATGCTTGCAAGATCACTTTTGCACTGCATGAGACGGTTTATAATATGCTCACCGGCTGCCTGATTTTTTACCTAGTCCAAGTCACCACAACCCTTGCATTAAAATTTCCTTCTGCCTTCCAACAATTCATAAGTCCTGCAGTCAACCCCCTTCAAATGAATTTCCATTGAGATTTTTACTATCATAGGCAAGCGGAACAACATACCAGTTTCACAAATACCGTCAGGTTGGTGCGCTTTCCATCCTTGTTAATAAATGATTAAGGGAGTAATTATTAAATAGCTTTCGTGAAAAGTAGTTAAAGAACGTATTTTTCAAACCTATTCTTAGTTAATGGAAATGATCACAATTCCACTCCAGTGAAAAGAGTATTGCCGATTCCATAAATGTTTGGCTTAATTTGTTTAACTTTTACCTGTAACAAAGTTGGTTGTGCACACGGAGAGTTGCAGTTCATGTCTTCGAGGTTCGATTGAGCATTTCTAATGGTAGCTTATTAGCACTGAAATTTGACATGTTGATTATAAACCCTATTATCGCACTGCTATTTTAGCCGTTTGGAATCATTCACTTATTATAAAAGTAATAGCTAATGTTCTGTTGATTCCAGTTTTGTTAAGAAAAGGAGTGACTCGATAGTTGTTAACAAGCCAAGGGCAAACAGCGTTAATTTCTATATTTCTGCTAAATAAGTTCGAATGTACAAGTTTTCCTTAATCATATATGACTCTCCACTTGACCAAAGATGAACCCACTGGATGTCTCTTTTCGTTTTGATTGTCTGGACCAGGCTAGTAGCCACAAGAAATACCTCGGCATGTTCACTTGAGCCCCATCACCAAGTGAACTATGCACAGAACATTAGTGAAGTGGACCAGTGTGGAAACTGTCACTTGCACCAAAGCAAAACACTCGATGTTAAGCCTGGCCTGTTGATACCTTTCTGACATAATTCCTGCCATTTGCTGGTAATTCTACGTTAGTTTATTCTATGAACAAAGAAGCATTCCGCCTGCAAGGATTTGTTAATACTTGTTAATATTTTAACCTTGTCAGCCAAGAATAGAAGAGGCCAATTAGACTGCTGATGCTTTAATGGTAACGAAACAAAGGCTACTCAGGAGAATGAGATCGAATCATGATTAAACAACCCAATGTCAGGGCCTAAATTGTTGCATAATAAGATTGGACATGAAAAACTTCGTAATATGAATTTTGAGATAACTCGCTCCTGGACTGAGGTCCCACATGCGCGTAGGAAAACCTTGGGAAAGCCAACCGCCGTTGGGGTGAGTCGTCTGTGCTAGTGACCTTAACGAAGGAATGGCGAATCAAAATGCCACTGCATGCGGATTGGCTCGTCTTGACCTATAAATCGTACAACCGTATGGGCCCATGTGCTCTAAACTACACCACTCCTTAGGTGCGTGGCCGTTAGTGTCTCGTTTTCGGTTAATTACATATTTTATTATTCCAAAACTGACTAATCTATTCCCTCACCATTGTGTTACCCTTCAACTTAGCGATTCCTTTCCAGGTTTCCATTCCTGAAGAATCGACTTTTTATTTGCCTGTTGCTTTGCTTCGATGCATGCATCAAGGTTGCAGTCGAAATGCGCTTATCAAAATCAAATCATTTCAAGTAAATTATAACAGAATGTGTTTAGGAATTTGCTCTTGGCGGCTCGATCAAACTTTTGGGACGATTTTGTCGAGTCGGTTTCAGTAACCTTCTTACCATCCATGATGTGTAAATTGGCATGTGGCATCATTTATTATCGCAATCCATGACATAGGCATAATGTGAAAGGCAAGATATACCTTGGCTCATATGTCTATTATAAGACACGTTGTTTTGCGCACTTTTGTACAGAATTCAGAGGGCACAAATGGCATTGAAGCACCACTGAATCAGTCAGCACAAATATTTGCCAAATTTTACGCGTATCATCTAGTTGCAGTCTATGCAAAGGGCGTTTTGATTTCATTAATTCCATGAAGTTGAGGAATTGCTCGGAGTGGCTATTTAATACCTAACTACATAAAAGTAGGGCCACACGAACAGGGATTATTGACCAACTGAACTTCTGATTGATGTGCTACTAGTACCAAACGCAAATGCACGATGCTGTGATAATGTTCACAGCAACGATGATTTTCAATTATGGTATTGGTGCTAGATTTCGAGGGGCCTGATGTGTGGATGTGCACATTGGCAAGGTGGGAACACAAAACACGGATTAACGGGAAAAACATCTGTTTAGCAATACGAATCAAATCCTAGTTGCTAAATGGAATGGAAATTAAGTAGGAGCTGTTTTGATCAGTTCTGCGAATTTTTCGCCTGCAAAACATGTCAGGAAGATGGATTGTCTATTCAGGTCACTCTTATTAAGCATATTTGCAAAACCCTATGTTCTTCACTTGCAAATTGCTCAGTGTAGAACACTCTCATTTAGTGCGTGCTGTCGGTACGTCTTCGAATTGCAGCTATCTGAATGTTGATTTGTTTTCGCAGCAACAACAAACCATTTGATATTTGTTGTGTGGTGCAGGGTTTGAATCAGTCTTGGTCTCACCGACATGGTTCAAAACACCAACTGTGTCTAGATGGCAGGCCCAGTGACCTAGCACATATTTACAAGGGATATGCAGCAGCTCTGTAGAACACTTGAAGCTCGCACCTCTGGCCAAGCATGCATTACTGGGGACGATGGGATGACGGTCAAAGTTTTTCTGCGCCCCAAGTCTGGCTGCAACGCGCTTGCAAATTTTTTTTATGACTGCAACTTTCCCTGACACTTGGACAGCATTTTTATTTGCGTGGGAAATCACTTAATTGTGTGACAATTTATGCAATGCACAATATTTGGATAATCAAAGGTGTGGTAATTTTAAAACTGTAATTTTTTGCAAGTACTGACACTGTCTTCGCTAACCTAAGTCGCCCATTTGAATAGTACAAGCCATGGTTGACTTTGCGATGCACATCAAACCCTTAAGTTAGGCTACGCACTGCCTTGCTTTGAGCATCACCGGAGCTATTGCACCCGACATACTTCAATAAAGCGTGCTCGACTTTTGACCAAGTGTTTTTCCGCATATCCCACCAGCAGTCCTGAGTTATCGTTCAATTCACCTATATTTCATCCTAGCATTGACTCTTTGGATGGTTCTGTATGTTTGTGCCTTCCTGACGACCGGCGAATGTGAACAAAATATTATAAGCTAAAATTTTAAGCGATCCACAGTGAAGAGTAATAGGCGATGCATTTCGTAAAACAAATTTGGTAAATCGCAGAGGAGACCTGCAAGTGTGAATGCGGGAAACGAATAGCCTTAATCTTACATTTTTTGGAATTGGACTCCAGGCAATAGACGTGGGGTTGGAAAGCCCAGTCAAAAACCATTTTATGCTAGCAAGAGGCTTGATCCTCCCTTTGGCTTGTTTGACGTACAGCTGCTATAGCCTGCTGAACTTGGTGAAAGCGGTATTCTACCTTATCGATCATCCCACTTTTGACCCTCCAAATAATTGCTCCGACATTCCCGTTATCCTGCCTAGCTACCTACGATGGCGAAGCGCTTGCGTGCTGGTCTCCCTGTCAAGGGATGTCGCTTTACCCCAAATGCCGCGTGGTACGAGAGGGCTAGCGACAATGGTTGTCTGCCCACCGAAGAACATTAGTTGGAGGGAACGCGAGATGCGATGGAGATGAAGAACGAACTGGATCAGTAGGACAGTGGAATTATTTGTGCTCACAGCAATGCTGCAGCTTTAGAAGATGATAGGGTTCGTAAAGGAAATCGCACTGTAAAGGATATTCGTCAAGCATTTTTAGAAACCTGAAATAATGTTACTCTATTTCCTCAGGAGTCCAACATTGGGACAATTTACGCACTCTCCGATACCACTTCTGGTGTCGTTCCATCTTATACGAAGATTCGTCATGCGTTTGATCCTGAAGATGAGGGTATTTCCTGGGACCCTTATGCAGCAGAGCGTTCAACATCTGATGTGGAGTCACAGCGCATTCTTATATGGCATCCTCATAATTATCGGGATCCGGATACTTACACGTTTTTCTACTTTATTGAATATTTGGAAAATGCATATCATCGCAATGGATTAGGTGATCACTACAACACTCTCTTCATCGGAAATGTCCTGCGTGAATATCAGCCTCACCCAGAGTCAAGACAAACATCCAGCAACTGTCCATNGGAGTCACAGCGCATTCTTATATGGCATCCTCATAATTATCGGGATCCGGATACTTACACGTTTTTCTACTTTATTGAATATTTGGAAAATGCATATCATCGCAATGGATTAGGTGATCACTACAACACTCTCTTCATCGGAAATGTCCTGCGTGAATATCAGCCTCACCCAGAGTCAAGAAAAACATCCAGCAACTGTCCATGGTACGCATTGTTCAAGTGTTCTGGAGGTCCCTACCAATCTCTTACTAGGTGTGACTCTTCCCTGAATCTTAGCAATATGTTCGGAATCAGAAAATCTATCGGGCTGCCATTAACTGCAGACTTTTGTCCTTGGTCGGCGTTGGACGGCAAAGGCACGAATGNCCCAGAGTCAAGAAAAACATCCAGCAACTGTCCATGGTACGCATTGTTCAAGTGTTCTGGAGGTCCCTACCAATCTCTTACTAGGTGTGACTCTTCCCTGAATCTTAGCAATATGTTCGGAATCAGAAAATCTATCGGGCTGCCATTAACTGCAGACTTTTGTCCTTGGTCGGCGTTGGACGGCAAAGGCACGAATGCCTTGTTTGGTAGTCTATTTTTTGAAACCGACCAAGGGAGAGGGAACTTTGCATGCTTTTTGGACAAAGACGGCGATGACGACAGTGGAAGTCAATGCATTGCACAGCTCTTCGACCCCTCTTATTCGCACCACGGTGACGTTAACTTCACACCCAGTGGATTGTATGAAGTAGACACTCAAAGTAGAATCACTGACCAAGTGAACAGCTCAGTTTCGAAAAGCGACGGCGCTTCTATCGTAGAAGACAATAATAATGCCAGTGAGCTGGATAAAGAAAGTAAAGAACCGTCTTTGGCTGCCACATCTTCAGCTTACAAAGATGATCGTGCACATTGCCCACTAATAGCAGAAATTTCGGATTGTCAATACGAATACGACTAAATAAAGTACTCTGTTAACGTAGGCCTATGTTCGGATTGGATGTGTTTTGTTCGTGGACCCCGGTGATCTATACGATTTGCTCCACAGCAAAACGTGGACCTCCCAGTGGCAGGCATCCGAATTCCACCGTGGAGAGCCAGTTCGGGTCGATTGCTGTCAGATATTTGTCGCTTTTGCGCAAAGAATCAAGATACGTCACATCTCGTTCTTCTCGATCCCATGGTAAGCCTACTGACCACAGTAATTTTCCATATGTCTGTATTTGTGCTGAGTTTCAATTAGCGGATCGGGTTTTGTCAAGCACACGAAATGGATTAAGCCATGATGCATGCTCGGTGATTAATCTGAATACTATTTGAGATGTTGAAGAAAGCTTAGCAGCTTTGAACTCACTACAGTGTGTAGTTCATTGTCTGGTTGAATGCATCTAAGGTTTTGTGACGTGAGGCTGCAAAGTGAAAGTCAAAATAAGGGTATGGCGAAGAGTTTCTGCTTATGCATGAAATAGGCACTGTCGCTGCTGTCGCCTCTGCTCAATCTGATGCACCACTCTGCATCGCCGAGACCTCGACTCAGCGGTATTCTTTGGATGACGCCGCTCGATGCTATCTCATCCTTCTTCCACGTGCCCATCCCCGTCAAGGAAGAGGACTTGGGAAGCGAAGGGTGCGAAGGAGAAGATGGTATTTACCCCTCACCCATCTGTCCCCGCTTTCTAGCCGTTATGGGCCTGGTGACTAACTGGGTGGCATGGATATCACGAATGGAGTCCTATACGACACTTGATCTGTCGCGATTTCATCCAGCGCTCATTAGCGCCTCCGTGGCTGCGTGCTTGCTGCAGCCCTTGAGCCTGGATTGCGGTCAGGCTCCTCTCATGGACCTCTGGCCCATGTGGCTACTCCGCCGTCTGCTAACCCTCTCACTCAGACTCTCCCAGCTTCGATTTTCCCTCGTTTACCGTGGCCACCATCATCTTCGATACCTGTTCCCCTTCTCAGATCTCGATGAGATTTAGAGTTGTACAACATTTGGCCATTTCGTTCCTCAATTTCTACTTCTCTCGTCTAGAAACAGGCTCGTAGCTTCCCTGTCATAGTGGCAGGTAACGAGATCCTTCTTTGTTGAGTGGTATAAACGTTATGTTTCGCGCCTTTGATGCAAAGTATGCTGCACAAAACGGAAACCATAAAATAGAGGACCTTTGACTAGCGCTGCCGTTTTGCAGCGGAATTTGTAATAACTGAGGAAGCAGATCACATTTTGTTTGCTGCACCCAAAAGAGCCATACGCCATCACAATGAGTCCGAATTTGCCACTGCTATATCGGTTCACGTCATATGTCAACTCCATTTCTTTCAATCAAGTGGCTTTCGTTATATGGTATTTTGCACGCTTGCGCCAAATTGGTCTAGTTTTGCTAAATACATGCGTCAGTAACAAGTTGCCCCAGCAAGAGCAGACCGTACAGCGAATTGTTTGCACAGGGTGCGGAACAAATTATCGGTTAAACGAGTTGCCGTGAAAGTTGATGTTTCCGTCAATTGTTGCATTTTAGGTAGACAACAATTTCTCCCAGTATTTATTAGTTTTCCCAGATTTTGGGTCTGAAAAATCAGTAATAGGTGGAGCTTCTTGATGAAAATGTGCTTGCATTTGCTGCTCTGAATAAAGATAAGGTACAGGCCTAACTCTTGGGACCTCATTGTCCTAGGAGCGAGATACTGCCAAATACGAGTTCACGTGAACACATTTTAATTGACAAGTCGAAAGCTCCTTTCAGAGGTAATCTCTACTAGGGTGAAGATGTGATGGCTCGATTGGAATCAATCCAATGGCTATAGGTGTCCATTTAATCCACTCCTTTCAAGCCTCTTAATGTACACATCCCCTAACATGCACGAGTAAAAAGCAAGTGTAAACTTATACCCCAGCAAAATCGCCGAATCCAGATTCATAGCACAAATGCGAGTCCTTCTCTAAAACTGCTTAGGTAACAGACTAAAAGAAGAAGAAAATGATTACATGGAAACATAAGTAGAAGTGAAACATATCCACGCCCCACGGCTGCAGCGAAAAAATACTTGCGAAAAGAGCTTATGAGTTTTATGATTTGCAGACACGTTTGTACTGAGTGGTTTAACGGAATCGATTAAAATATGCACAAAGACATAACTCGTCATGCTGCTTGTAGCAAAGTTGAAATCTGAGGTGAGTTCAGACTTCGGTATGTAAATTTTTTGCGCCAATGACCTCAGGGTTGTTTTACAGCACCCTTTAACACTTTCAAAGAACATGGTGTCAACATGTGATGAATAGAGCTAGAGAACTAGCTGAACTGGTCAGAGCGTTACACGATGCAAACTATGTGACAAAAGTGAAAGAGGCGTTCTGCTGTTCTTCAGTGGAACTATGAGATTATGTCTGGAAGTTTGTTCTGTGCTCAAATAACTCGCAAATGAATTTACATCTGTGGATATGTCGCTGCGGTGCCTACGATGCCCATTTACAAACATCGCTGTACGTACGGCCCACTTTGGACTAGCAAATGATCACCCCTGTAGAGATCGCTTTACCTTTCCTAAAAAAGCATAACATTTATCTACCCTTGCAGCCAGTGAGGCATACATCTGACGAGGTTTTGCATGACCTGACTGGATTGAGTGCTCCACCACTTATGAGTTGGGCACGAATACGTTACCAACCGGCAGTGAATAGGGAGAGCTCGACATACACCTACTGGCATATTCTAACATTAGTTCGGGAATTGAGCGACTGATTATTCTAGGGACCACTTGCCCACTTCACCTGCATTAAAAACAATTTTTAAACTCAGTGACGGTGGGGTGACAAACCCACGAGTGCCATCGTGAACTCGCCACTGCGTTGCCCACATCACGATTACTCATCTGCCTAAACGTGTTGTTGTTTAATGGAGTTTTGGAGCAACTGATCTCACATGTTGTCATTTGTATCCAGTTGAAATACCCAGGTTAGGTATGGATTGAACTCGTGATGAGGCTAAACAGCGAAATGCACGAAGTAACGATACTAAACGACAATCTTTGTTTTTGGGTTCAAATGAGCAAAAGTAAAGCTCTGTCAATTTAGCCATTGATAATGGGGTGTGAAAAGTGCAAAGCGGGAAAACGTGGGCTACTCACCATGCCCTACTCGAATCAGTGGCAGAAAAGATGCAGCATGTAGCAACTGGTCTACTTATCACCTCACCTCTTATTGTAGCCTTCGTGCATGAAAATTGAAATCGCATCAGATCACACGTTTTGCAACAGCTTTTATCCAGACACTTGTAAAATCGTGGAGCTGCTCAATCTCGCCCACTTGGAGTACAAAACAGCTACTTATTTTGATCATACTGAGGCAAAGTCTTTACAACCTCAAAATTCGCGTGATCTAGAGTGCTTGGCGTCAAACTGTGTCACATTTGAAGTCCCAATGCTTGATTTTTGCGTAATGTGAAGGATAAGCACGCATTACTTGTAACATCAAGACCAAGGTTGCATCGCACAAAATGATCCAGCGTGAATGGCACTGAACCCTCGCCAAATCGCCGCGAATAAAAATGAATCCAAATTTTGGAACATTGCTCTGTTGTGCTTCGTGCAGTCCACAGATGATTTAGAACCACTTGTTGTATATTGTCTGGATATTTTTCTATCCTGAACGATGCTTGTTCATTTATATAAATTAGGCAGCACGCACATATTTTCAAAATCATAGGTGTTACCAAGTCGCCTAACATGTGGTTATGTTGTTATGTCCAACAATCAGAATCGTTTGTCGCTCAGAGTCATGGTGGCGGCATCAGGTAATCCTACGACAGGCTTTTAACGTTGTTGCTGTGGTTAATCATGTGAGTGTTGCGTGAATAAAGCAACTAACCTGCCCACCTGAATCGCTTGCATCCAACCCACTTATCAAACCATGCCATCTTGGGATCCATCCATCCGAGCCAATTGGTGGGCAACATTTCCGTTTTAAGCATACTTTGGTGATCAATCTTTCCTTGCATTGTTGTCTAAATTGCATGAATAGCAACAGGGAGGAGAATGGCGGGCCAACATTGGTTTGCTTAAGGCATCGTTTAATTCAAATTGGTCTAAGGTTACTGAGTATGCAAACTTCTCCACCACCTTGTGACTCGTATGGTAACTTGGCCCACGTTTATGAAGGGCATGCAGCTGCTGCATAGGGTGAGCAGCTCTTCCACTGGCGGGCAGGCTTCAATCATCGGAGCCGATACGAAGACGGTGATACTTTGCCTACGACTGTAAATCGGCCTCAACGCGCATGCAGACATTTTGTTGACTGTGGGCATCTTCAACACTTTTGATAATGTTAACATTCATCTGCGCAATCTTGAAAGGCTAGCGCTACCTGGACAGGATCTTTGAATATTCTGAAAGAAGCAATCGATGCGTCAAAGGCAGCGTGATTGATCAGGCGAGTGCCATTTTTGCCAAATCTGTCAGGCTGTCACGCCTTAATGGAGACAGAACAAAAAAGTAACCAAGTATAAAGACAGACTCTGGCTGTAATTTTAGTTTAAATTGCTTCCTTAAAGGCCTTATTTTGCTCCTGTTGCATTTGTGATCCCCGAATTCGCTTACAAACTTAACTTCGTTGAGGAAGTTAATCAGTACACAACCTTGTTGCTCGCCTGGAAGACTTGAACACATTAAGCCACGTGATGGGTGGGAGGTAGGATGCTTCAGAATTGGCCCTACGACATGCAGAACCACAGGTGATCCACATTTGAGCCAGTACCATTTCAGCAAGTTCTATGCAATAGTCATCGCTCGCGACCTCATAATGTTTTTGGTGCAATGAGAAATGTTCAATATTTACTTCGCTTTTAGCACCTCTGCCTACTTCTATAGCAGGCATAACATGATTACTTCATCAGCAACAACACTGCTATTTTTCAATATGCGACTGCCAGCTTCTGTATATAAATGACCAAGTGTTCCCTTGGATTTCCGGATGATTTATCCGGAATCGGGAATGTACTTACAGTAAACAGGGACTCTACTTGCACGCTGAAGCAAACTAGGTTTGGAGAGGAGCATTTACCGTCGCCTCATCGTTACCGCTGGTGGATGACTGCCCGCCAGTGGAGGCGTCAGTCGCCCCATATAGCTGCTACGCGTTCTTCATACTTCAGATTCTACTTTATATTTAGGGAACCAAGTCAGCTTATTAGTTCATACTGTGACGCCGTCAACGCAACGCAACACTAGGATAACTAAAATTCGAAGACTTTGTCTAATGGCGGCTAAAATAAACTTGAGGCGAGAATGTTGATCGCCGAGCAGTTCAGAAATAGGCTTGCCTGAGAATTCAAGGCGGCGCACTTTGATGAATGAGTGCAACGTGGGTTATTTGAGTTAGCATTTTGATATCTGCTTTGCCAGCTTCCTCTCACAGATTGGTGTAATGCTTTCTAAAAAACCCACCCTCAGATAAATAACTTAACCTACTCATTTGTTTGTCCGTGCATTTGGCTCCCATTCTGCGGTTAGTGTTCATCTCGCTTCTGTCTGCAGAAAACACGCGCCTCTGTTTCGTAGGAGTAGCGCACCAGTTACAGTGTGTTTCCACACTCATGCGACCTTCCTTTCATGGTGCTGTGGCAGCTAGCCACTCTAAACAAGTCCTAAAATTTTCGCAACCGACAAAATTGTTTTTTTTATCTCACTAATCACAAGGGCATAACACTTCTAAAACTTAACAAGTGCTTGCATGGATGCCATGCAAGGTCACTGGATTCTGTGAAACATAACATGCTAATAGCGTATCCTTGTTGCAAACATGTGCCTTAAAGCACAATTCACGCTTCTGGGTTCCCTTGCTATGAGGATTAAAAGGAGCAATGGCGTCACATCCTAGCCTCATAGAACATGGACTGCATTAAAAAGTCAGTTTAAGTGCCCGTTTTGAGAATCATAATGCATACACTTAGTAAAAAATCAGTGTGATTCCTTGCACAAAATCTGATTTCAAATCACATAGGTGAAATGCTGTGCTAATGCACAACTGTCGAATAGATGTGATGGGAACATTGGGTGCCGATTTTAGGAAATACATCATTGATGTAAATTGCTTGAATCAAAAGTGGCGCTAGGTTTTGGAGAGTGGAGCAGTTGACATTTTAACACTTAAGGCAAGATTAATTACACCAAACTTGCGGCGCCTTATTATTCGGCTCACTGGAGCTGCGAGAATAACCGCTGTTGCATTTGGGGATGATCCAGTTTGTCGCGCATGGACGAACGCAGCACCTTGACTTCAGGCTCATGCAGAGCCAATTTGCTTTCGATTATATTTTGATTCGCCAGATGATGCAAAAATGACTTGCCTTTGGGAAAATCTGCGAGGCACACAATGCGATATCTTAGTTGACTGGACTGACACCCAGATTTGTGGTACATGCCTTGGCGAACGTAAATATTTTTCAACTAGTAATTCTGCACGTATATTGCATTGTTCAATCATTCATTTCCCATTACTCTTGACAAAACGCCATTTTGCTACTGTATTTACATTAATGTCCATCAAAAGCGGGTTATTTTCGACCCCACTGACCACTTCTTCGTGAGTTAGCGAAACACTCCTGCCAGAATGTATCGATTATTGGAGTAAATGGCACTGTGTAAACAAACCTGAATTTTTGCACAAAACCTAGTATTTCGAGAAAACTACACTTTTGAGACTAGTGTCTAAGTGATGAGTGTTGAAATGGTAGGACAAAAGGACAAATTTGTCAATATCTTCCTGCACCCAAAGTCTTGCTAATCTTGCATCCGAATGCGTTGGTGTATACTTTGAATACGACTAAATCATTAAAATACAACCTCTGATTTTCTATAAATAGTCCAACAAAAATGAGGTCGTAGCCTCACATATAGGATTTTTCGACATGTACACAAGGCTTTTGCACGATTTCTGTGTTAAGTTTTGCTATGTTTTGCCAAATGCATTGGAAGCAAAAGAGCTTAAGAAGGCGTGAAACAGCCTTTTGGCTGCAAATATGTCAAAATAAATTGACCATAGTCAGATGCTGTTTGCACCCTCCTCTACTTGATCATTTTACTGCCAGGTTTGAGTTAACCTACCCTCACCCTTCATTTAATGATGTACTATAAATAATGTGGCATGAATAGAGCTGGATAGTGATAAATTGTACACTGAAACGTGAAGAGATGGAAAGTGATCTGTGCAATGCTTTTGCCTAGATGGGGATACATTTGCACACTTTTCGTAACAATTTGTCAAATTCGTAAAGTTGGCTCAAGCCAGAGTCGGTGAGGAACAAAAAGTTCGCCTCAGCCCTTCATGTTTCATCATATTTAGTCTGAAAAAGTGTTTACCTACTTCCCTGCTTTCCGGTTAATCTATGCGTTGAACATGCGATTGTAGCTAGACCACTCCGCAGCTATTTGTAAAACCATCGATACGCATTCAAGTCAATCCGGTTGATCATATTTGGCCAAAGTGTTAGTCGTACAGTCTTTGGGAATTGCGATCCTATTTAACAAGACCGCAAGTCTCACGAAGCTGATTTAATGCTCCAGGGGGAGGCATTCCTTTGAGTTCAGACTCGACTACGCTTCTTCAAATGGTCCGATACGACTCCCTCCCATCTTACTAGTCATTTGCTCTTTGCGTCATCATCAGTAGGGCTTGTAGAGGAGATTTCTTTAAATTTTCATACGTTTGCCACTTTTACGCAAACTCTTCCACATTACGCTGTTTTTGCCCAAATAAACCTTCAGAGATGAAACGGTGGGTAGCCTGGTTGTCAGTAGACTGGCGGGTTATCCAGCGTGGTGTCAAAATCACCTGCTTCTACAAGAAAGTCGCAGTGTAAGAGGCTCAGCTCAGAGTCTTTAGCGATAAAAACCTCTTTTTTTGAACGCTGCAATGAGTCGTTGCAACGCGAAGGCGTTTCATGCGAGACACTGAAGTAAGCAGTTTTCATGCTGATTAGTGCGGCAATCTGTGAGCTGACATCTGGCAAGTTAAAGCATCCTGTTTTATTTATTTACTGACATTCTCAGGCTAACACGTTATGTATTCAACCTTAAGGTGGCCTATGGTTCGAAATGGGAAATGCTTCTTTGTAGGCTGTTTTGTCTTTTCGTGGTTTTATAGTTAAATGTAAGCCACAATTGCTGCGACCCCACAAATTGGCTCCCAACAAAATCCTGCACTCAAAATACAGCTTCTTCTGCACATTGGGCTGGGCTTATGCTACCTCCATTTATTTGGCTAGAAACTCAATGAAGAAGACACCTATGCACAGACTGGATGCCATGAAGCATTTGCAAATTTTAGTACTTAAATCGCAGTCACCACAAATGTCAAGCAACAAGCAAAGTATGAGGCCATCATCAGAAAGTACACTTATGTGAATGAACAACCACGTGGACAATAAGTGTCATCGCGTGCTGAAAGGGACGTCAAGTTGTTCCTTCCGCACCGTCGACATCTTGGTGCGATGAGTAAAGCACGTGCAGCTATTTAAAGTCATCACTTTGTCTCCTTGAACAGAACAGAAGCAGATCTGCAAATATATGCTTTACAAGGGCTCGATCCCTCTTCATGTATCCACACACTGTGTTTCATCGCATGTGAGAGTGTCAAAAGCGAACTCTACATCTACCCAATGCTCATACGTAACCCGCAGTACAGTTTAGAGCAGAAGGCGTATAAAAGAGGTAAAAAATGCTAGCCTAATGGTTTTAATAGTTGTAGCAAGTGGTGGATAAATGTTGCTTTTACTCTTTACCAAATAAAAGCCAAAAAATAGGAGCGCGTCTGACTTTATCCTTTTGTATTTTATTAGATTACCTATGTGAATACATTTCTTGCCAGGTTTGTAAATAATTGTGCAGAATGGTTGACATTACTTTAGACAACAGTGTTCAATAATTTAAAGCCTACGGAACAGCAACTCTAAATTATAGGGAGGCAAAGGCACCAGAATTGAGCTCAAGAATGAGCAGTGAGGCAGCTCACAAATACACAGAGATCTATTGGCTTTCATTCTCGATTTTCAGGCCGAGGTTGCCAGATTTTCCACTGGTTCATGGATGCCATTCGAGTCATCAATATGCGCTGACACGAACATCTGAATGAGAAAATGCAAACGCCTTGCTATATAGCTGCATCGTTTTAGTCGATTTTGAATTGCCAAAAAAACAAAGTAGTAGTGTGATGGGGACGATAGCAGCTATGAAGTTATAATGATGGGGCGAATAGGCAAGTCTAAACAACCCTGGTCTGTTTTGCTTATTTCCATGTCTCCACAGTAAACTACCTATGCTAAGCAAACAGCCATAGTCTGGCTCGTCTACTGACGACTTCGTAATTGCATCATGACTGGTGAGCAGGCGTTTTCCTAGTGCAAACATTTAGTCAAATGCGGGGGCACTTGCGATTATTCCTCGCGATGTTGACATTTGTCTACATGAAAGATCAACTCAGTCTGCTTGCTTGCTACCTAAAATGTGCATTCAACTCAACATGCACTACACCACTATGAATTTAACATGCATGTACATTGTTTGGCTGTCCAACAAGTAGGCGTTTACTAGCATCTCGTGTTCCCTCCGAGATCACAAATAGCCAAAGCATTATAGTGTGGCAGAATGCTAGCCAAGCCACACAAAGGTGCCTTGAGAGTTTTACTGCAGGGTGGAATAATAAAAAGGAGGAATTGAAGTGCACACACTATTCTGTGCATCGATGAAGACGCAGTTCTTCCTAGTCCTTATGAGGCAGTATTTTTATTTGCGCCTCAAATTCTCTTTCCAGTCAATGGTGAGATGTCCTCCAAATCCGCTTGCATAAACAATGTGCAGTGATATCATTGCTACATTGTAGATTTTCGTTACTTTGCGAATACGCTACCGGAAAAATGAATAAAACCAGTAACACCGTAGCTGAAGGCACAATCGCTAATAATCGCTTTACTGTGAAGCTGCAAGTCACACGAATGATGCTTTAATAATCCTTCCCAGTCAGTCAAAAATGCAATTACATTATTGTTCTCCCGGAACTTCCTACTACAGTTCAGCGTTACCTGATTACCCCACCGTCAGGACATTGCAGATGCATTGTAAAGTGATAACGCACCAGATAGACAACAGTGCCTGTCATTCTTTCGTCACGTAGTGAGTGTTTTCTTCCAAAACAGCAGTTTACTTTTTTATAATTTGTGCTTTTCTGACCAAATTAGGCTAAATGGGTTCCTAGTGCAAGTGCTGATTGTGACTGTCTCATCTAAAGTATGCTGACAAATATATTTGGTGGAGCATGCCCAACACGTGGAATGGGGTTTGTTGTGCTTGCCTCAAAATTCTGAGCCACTGTTCCCCATTCCAACCGAGAGAAGAGAGTATGTGGGCAGACCCGCCCTCTGAACGATCGGAATGAGGAAAATGAAGCCGATTTGAAGCAACAAGCCATTGAGTAAAAGGAGTCGCCTTCAAACAGGACGGATCTGCGCGAAACTCACATTGCTCTATCAGTGAGATTAGTCCGGTGAATATGAAATAATAGGTTGCTAGAACGAAAGGTGAGGCACTGTGTAAATGCTTTTATTTTATCCATCTATCTCTGTCTCTAAAGCCAAACCACCGGATACTGACTCATTCTCCTCGAATGTCCAATCCATGTACACTTACCTAACTGGGATATTCTTGCCTTTGTAGCAGGGGGAACGCAAGCCGTATGTTTAAGTTATTGCCATTGCCATATCTTGTGATAAAAGATTCACTCATCCCAGTAACGTCTTTAGAACAATGTCAAATGTGGTCACACTCGTGTCTCAAGGGACCCGCCTCAACACAAGGCAATTCTGGATTTCGCTCCCCTAACTATTTTTCCTATTCAAAAACAATGACTCAAAATTTGGCAAATTTGGTACATTCTACCTGAGTGAACGACGGCGAAGATGCAGTTGAGGTGAGGTTGCTTGCCAAATGACCGCTTTAATGAATAAGATATCTGATATCGAGATAGACACCAGTTCACACATCTAATAATATAGTATTTGGCACTGCCTTCTCCCTCTATTCCATCTCTGTCGTCGTTCTTAATCAAATCGGGGCGAGTGAGCCATTTACGAGTGATGCAAGCAAAGGATTGTTAAAATTCTCGTCTTAGTTTCTCCCTCTCAAAATAAGGAGGTGTATGAGCCAAATGGCTAATAAGCACAACGAGAACTAAATGGGTGGGCTGGTAAAGCAGGTGAGTTTCTGATTTAAAACACATTAAAATCGCCCCTTGTTCTTCCATTTCACACACAAATAGTGCATGCAAATAAAGCAAGACAGGAGAATAGAAGGTAGTGCAAGGGGATGAGGATGGGTAGGTGGTACATCACACCCCTAATTTTGCGATGTCAATCTGTCGTGGTGCTTTGACATCTCGAGAACGGTGGGGTGGAAGTGTGGGACTGACGAGCATTTAAGGATAGAGGCAACGGAAGTGGAAGATGAAAAGAGGAGTCGAGGTAAGGAGAACAGAATCAAGAGGGAGGCACTGACTAAGAACTGAATGGTGGGAGCGGTCCCATAAAGCAGGATGAATACAAGCAGACGAAACATGTTTGGGTCTGTGCAGATGAACATCATTTATCACAATCGCTATTAAGGCAGTTACTTTCTCAAATGGAGCATCGTCAATATTAGCTAGGCAGAAAGCGCGAGTTGAAGTAAAATGCTTGGTACAAGAACGCAAATGACGCTTGGACACTGCTTATGTCTAAATAGATGGTGAAATGGGACATACGGATGGTTTACTATGGATCTCATGGTGTAAATTCTGTCAAATCTAGAATGATTTTCAAAGTTGGAAGTCTTGGCAATTTTATGTGCGAATTAGGATGCCGGTAAAGCGCAGCTGCGTTTCGAGCACGTAGTGTCTTATGAATTATCTTCGCTAATATGTAAGCAGTATTTAAGCGAATAATTTTTATGATTTGTCCGAAGTTCCCCCTACCACCTACAATCAACCATGTTCTCTATCGAAGACTTTTGAAGCTCAATTCCTCGATGGCAATATCCAACCACTTTTTTCGCCTGCGATACACAACCTCCAGAATCAGAGCAACTTCTAAGACTCTGTTACCTCATCTCTCACTACCTGCGCTCAATCTTTTCGTTTGAATTATTTTGTGTGGGAGGCGACACTAGCCTCATAGAAAAGCAAAAGAGCTTTATTAAACAACCCAATATGCCTGCAAGAAATAATCAGTTGATGCATAGATAAAGGCTGCCTCCATATAATCCAATTGGGTCTATGGCATTTAAGCAGCGTTATTCAAATTTTAGGACACTGTCACTTTCCAAGTTCTTATGCACAATACACAGATAGGTCTACTTGCGGAACATCACATGAAATATCGGGATATCAACCTTATTTGCAATGATTATATGCTCATGACAAAAAACGCAGGGAAGTGGGAGTCGTCGCAGCACCCGACAAGAGGTTTAAGGATGCAATTTTGACAGACTGATGAGCAGTGACATAAGCCCACATGTGCACTCCTGCGTCCCTAGGTTAGGTAGTTGAGCATGCTACTCAGAAGGCTTTACATTCGAACTCAATTACGAACTTACCACGGATGCGTAAATTGATCCGTGCATTAGCTACTGCTGTTTATCATCTAGTCCTCCCCAAAAACCTGAATTGACGCTCCAGGCCAGACTTTTGTGACGGCGTCCCTATACGAATCGGATTAGAGAGCGCAGGTATGGCAAATTGGTTTGATGCAATTCATTACTCAATTTGCCAAACAGTCATAGCTCTTGCGTTGAGGTATGAGGTATCAAAAATGTGAAGTAGTTTACGTATGTTGAAGCACAAAGCGGAGGGAAGTGAGTCCCATATAATGAGGCAAGGCAGCAGGTGAGGTGATGGTCGTGGAATTATTGCGGATAATGCCTCATCAAGTAAGTGATTGGAGGCATGAACAAGCAAATGGACGGATGGGAGAAGCCAGATCCGCTTAAGGCGAATAAAGGAAGGTTAAGGATGAATGCGCCTGCATTGGACTGATAAATGACTTTGGTATGACGACATCTATCTTGCACTGTTGGCGTCTAAATTGCTGCAGAATTGAGGTTGTTAAGTGACAACTAGATGTATGTGTGGAATGCCCATGCTCGCACACGATAGGTCATGTTTTTATGTGGCGAATATCTACTTCCAATTTTTGCCAAAGACAGGAAAATCCGAATCCGACATTGTAGAGGCTTTTGACCTGGGACTATTTACTTGGCACTTAAAGGAAAGGAGTAGACTGTTTTCATTTAGACAGATGCAAATGCATGCACTTCGAAACTTTCACCTCTCGTTTTACTACTATCGCAGTTCCATTATCTATATCAACTCATCCACAGGGAACTTCTTCCTTTATTGCCACTACCGCTACAACTACAGTACTAAAGTCACTTGTTCACCTACTGCTGAAGTTTCCTCCTCTTTCTCCTGTATGCTAGTGTTCACTGGATTGAAAGAATTGACCCGCAGCTAAACTTCCGCACTGTCACAAGTACCACTGCACCAGCTTTTTCTTCAGCCAAATCACTCTAATACATTGAGACCCACTGCATTGCTTTATAAACAGGTTTTCACCCCTATCAGAGTCTGTTTCTCTTGTTTCACAGCCACTGCACTTACTCGATCGCAGTAAATTCATCTGCGGCGAAATTGCTCTTATCTTCCTGCTTGCAACATTTACCTGATCAAAACCACTCATCTCTCTTTAAAACCCCTTTTTTTGGTTAAACTTAATCCATTTGTGAGGGAGTTTCATCATCCTTAGATAGGATGCGATCACGAGCGCAAGTCAGCTAAACACAAGGAATGGGTTTTGTCACGTCGGTCGATTCGCAGGACTGTGTGCAGAGAGTGGGAACAGAAAGGAGAGATTGCGAACTGTCTTTATTGACTTCGCTCACGCGAGTACAGTGACAGTGAATGGAAAGCATAAATTGAGATGTATCCTCATCGATTAGTTTAGGTGATTGCAGAGAATGTGGAGGAGAAAGAGAAATTGCCAATTTTTCCCCTCAAATTCTTGCACGGGAGTACAGTGAGTGTGGAAGGAAAGGATAAAATGGGCTTTATTGAAAAAAACCGCCTACGTGGGTGCAGTGAACGTGGGTAATGAGGAGAAATTGGATTTGTTTTAATTGACTTTGCTCACGTGAGTGCAGTGAGGTTGGATGAAGAGGTGAATTTAAGCTTTCTCTTCATCAGTCCGCTCACGTGAGTGTTTTGATTGTGGATGAAAATGAAAAATTGGGCTTTATCTCCATGATCTTCTCTCTTGTGTCGGAAGTCCGATTTTAAAGATCAACTTAAGTAGCGTTAAAACCGTTCCAACCTGACTCCAAAAGAGTGAGTAAGCGAGGAAGCAGTTATTTAGAATTGTGTGGGATGATGATGTTGCCAGCTCAAATTTTCAAATTACTCAAAGTTCGTGCGATTTTCAGCTTTCCGTTTTCCTCGATGAATTGTGACGAGTTTGCGATTCGGCTTTGGGCAGCTGATATTGGTCGCGAAATGCAGACGTGAGGCGGTGGGAATATTTCTCCTCTTCGAGAATTAGGTGAAAATAATGCTCATAAAATGCTTTGCTCCTAAAGACGAGACCAGCGTTTCCTGGCTCAGTTGTTACTTCTAAGGAAATTGGTCTTTTGCATTAGCATGTCTGACGCAAAATAATGAAAGCAGTCATTACTAAAAATCAAAGCATGAAAGGAAAACGGGTGCGTTCTGCAACATAAACGATACGCTGTGCTATCGATTTTTCACTAGTCGCCAGCAAGTCAGGAGTTTTATTTGGGCGTCAACACGCATTGCTGATTTAATAGCGCCATGGGAAATGCAAGTTTTGGGAATGTCAGTAGTGATTTTTCACCTTATTTTAACAACTTAATGGCATAACTACACGACCCTTATAACTGAAGCAGAAGTAAGAGGCATTTGTTTTCTCTCGACCCAATAAAAACATTCAGCCGACAATTGATGGAATAGATGTCCACGGTATTTTAAAAAGATTTGGAAGAGTTATTCTTGTTTCTTGTGGCTTCCCACATTACTCAAGCATGGTCTGTAAAGGGAGGAACCGGAGAAGACGAGAGACTATTTTTTTTAGAAAACCGGGAGCGACCGTGGGTGGTTAAAATAAAGTCAAAATAACTCAAAAGCACAACGAGATTCGGGACACAGTCAGCCACTGCCCTTGAAATTGCTGTTTTGACGTGAGGTAAGGCCAGTATGCATGGTTTTATTTGACCTTAAACTTGATTGATTTTGTGCCGCAAAGGCTTCTCTGAGGCTACTGGCCGCATATTTTATTCCCGTCGGAATTGTGGCTGCTACTCATGCATTTTAGTAGTTACCAGATTCCAAACATTGCTAGGGCAACAACAACCAATACAGGCAGATTGTCAACGGCCTTTGTGGCAAAACTAACGAAACGCCAAATCTGCAAGTGAAAGTGATATTCAGTTCTGTACTGCGCCGATTTTATGTCCAATTTGAATCCATCAAATCAGAGGAGCGGAAAATTTCGCAGAAATTTAGCACATTATTAACAATTTAATCGCAGGTAACTGTATGCATCCAAAGGTATGCAGCTATAAGATTAAGAACAAATGAAATACAGCATATAGCATACATTACGTACTGCGTGAGGCCCGATTTGATTAGGACTACTGCTGATTTCCTCTAAAAACTACTTTACTGAACCCTGAGAACCTAATAACTACTTGCTGCAGACCTGGTTGTTCTGACTCAATGAAAAATATCAAGATACTGTTCACAATCATGGATAGTGGTTTTTTATCATTACCATTTTCATCATTATCTGCCACTATTCTCCACGATGCACTGCTCAATGCTGTATTTTTATCTCACTTTCCCAAAGTTCTGATGAAAATTCACCCTTGCATGCAACAATGATCGGGATAAAAGCAGTAGTAGTAAATGCTAAGTTCTTGTCTTATATTGAGCGTGTGCCGGCCCACAAAGCACATGGCTAAGCGCGCAGCTGTGAGTGTTAAGCCAAGCAGCTAGTCAAAGAGTCCTAAAACGCAAACAACCAAATTTTGGGTTACTGCACTTGTGGTCATATGCGCAAGTATATTTAAACACCTAGTGGCCTACAAATACATGCTGATCTCTAAATTATGTGATACAGTTGTCATCACGATGCTTGCTTCACCAGATCCACTGAGCAACACTCAATTAAATCCACACAGCAGGCAGCTCACATTGGAGCTTCCACGACTTACACATGTAACCTCATCGTAATGAATAGTCTTGTCTTACTAGATTATCTGCCTTATACATAACTGTAGTAATTTGCTGAAATATCACAAAAATCATAAATTATGCTCACGTAATGGTGCTCTTTGCATTCTACCCAAATATGCCGCGAAAAATGCCTGCAAAGCAAAAGTGACCAAGACTTCACCATAACCCTCAACGCAGAATATGTCTAGCAGTTGAAAAAATACCTACGGAAGTGGCGTGAATACATATGATCTGACAGTGTTCTCCATGTCGAGTGTTCCGCATAGCATTCCGAACAGTACAGGACTACATCTGAATTTGGTGTTCTTTGTACTATAGTATTGTAAAACATAAATAATTTGGAAGAGGCTTGAGTACAAGGCTAAAGCCATGGCTGAGGAGCAGAGTAGAGACTAAAAGTTAACCAAGCTTGAAAACGCTTACTCACAAAGATGTTCTTCAAAGAAATGCCTTCGAAGCAAATGAAAATTTTCGAATTTAGCGAAGCACAGACAGCACGCATTATGATCGTAGTCTATTATAGGATTGAAAAGAAAGCATTTGGGTTATCATTGACTTATATAGAGATATGATGCAAGAGAACGGAGAGATTTTGCAATTTTCCTTGCCTCTTTGATGCCATAGGACCGTTCCAAAGGTTTCCTGAGGTATTGAGCAGATTGGACAACGCATATCCATCCATGCTGAAACGTGTCAAAAATGTGTGAAAAGATGAGAGATTTGCAATGTGATTTATATGCTCAGACTGATTGATGCCTGATTTTTCGCCACTTAGACTAAAAGAGTTGCTCTACTCAATCCTTTTATTTATTATTAAGTTGATGCGAAATTTTTCTATGCACAAACACATACGCTTGCACTTAAGTGAAGACCTTAATTTGAGTGCGTGTTTTATACACGGAAATGGACACGCATAAAGAAGTGCATTTTAATGAATGGGACCTACCATTATGGTCACGAGCCAAATGCATCAGCCATGAAACAACGCTTTCATACGACGCAAGGCATATTGTACAATTATAGGAATACATCTTAGTGAAGTGAATGTCTAGTTGTGCGAAACCTTGCAAAGGAGCTTGTGATGAATTCAATGCGCAAGCAAAGGGTCCTATCGGATTTGTCCTCAGCTGTAAGTGTAAGTACAACGTCGTGGAGCGATAGTCGTTTGTTTGGCCAAAATTTCGAGCGATGAGGTCTTGTCATTAAAGTTCACCGCAGTTCAGATCCTTGCTTCCTCCTAATGCGCTCTATTTAAGGAGCTGTTACAAATTATTCTTTCTCATAAAAGCTTAGGAGCCGTTTTTCAATAAAGACTTCGTAATGCACTATGCGGTTTAAAGGGCTATAGTTTTGAATACTTGAACCAAGAACAATAGCTGTTTACTATTTCATAACGCTTAAGGATGAAATAATACGTTATCGCCAAAAGCTGTTTTATTTAACCTGAAATATTTTATTGTTAAAGGTGTATTCAATTGTGTATGCACATTTTCGGACCCACAACTCACACTCTTGTTGCTAAAAGATGCGATTTTCCGAGTAAGCCCTGCTTCCTAGTGGTCAAAGGCAAACAGCACTTGCTTTTGAGGTATCGAGGACATCGAAAGTATGTAGTGATCAAACCCATATGCATAATTTACTATGGAAAATATACATGGCAATCGCCCACTCATTGAATGAGGGTGGTCGGTGGTGAGTTAAAACCCAATTAGTAAGATTACCTTATCGCGGCCTCGCAACCGTTGTAAGCATTATGAATAAAGTGGAAGATGGATCACCTTTTATTCATTAAGATTTGTTGTTTCGTGCCAATTAAGTTTTACGTGTAACATATTAAATCGTACTCTTCTAGCAGCCGCATTTATATCTGCTGATACAGCCTTTTGAAGACCAGGTTGACGAAGTCTAGGAACTCTTCTTATGACACTACATCTCTCGCTAGACTAGCTGTCTCCTTCTGATGCTCTGCTGCAATGTATGTGACTACTTGCGCCGTTTGTATGTCGATAACCATCCTTGCGTTCCCACTGAAGCTACAATTTGGCAATAGTAGAAAATCAGCGTTTGCAATAAACGATTCCCCTTGGTGACCTTTGTGGCTTTCACAAACGAAATTAAAATGACGCTCTACGTCAAGGCATTTGAATTTAGTGAATGAGCTGCTTAAGGCGCTTCACTGAGCACACAAAGGCATCATGCAGCATTCTTCCCGTGATGTTTCCTTAGTAATAACAACCAGTCCAGACACCTCATTTTAGGCAGAAAAACAACCCTAATTAATGAGCTTACGTGCCCCCATTCATGCTTCTCAAACATTTTCCACGTGTCATCAATAAGAAAGTTTGGCAGCTCTAACTTGTTCACTGGTGTGCTGAACTACTTCATTCCAACGAAAACATGTTGTTTTCAGTGTTTCAGCACTGGATCTGGAAGCATGGATAAATATCAAAAGCCACTGGCGAAGAATCAGCAGGCAGGTCAGAGACCACAACACGGTCTAAAACGGTGTCTTTGATTCATCCATACAATTTGCAAGGACTTACTAGCGATTCGATCAGGTTCTCTTGAAGCATCTTTTTATCTCTTATTCCTACTGATCCTAACTTCTTTATTATTGGTCGGGCATGAATTCCCTAGACTCATTAGAGCAGGTCAGTTTTTTCCTGAACATTTAATAATATGAGTGTTTGAGGCAAAAGAACGTTGGTGGGGGAGAGCAAGGGGCATAACCTAGGACAAAATGGATGGACTGCCTGGTCGACCAATTGTCTGACCTGCCAAACGAGAACTGACATTCCGACCGATTTCCTGACTGATGGTCCATACCTGTGCAATGAGGATGAAAATGCACTGGAAGCAGAGTCCATTAACGTACCGGCAACGAAAGTTGGGAGGTAAGTAATCCATACCACTCCTTCACTTATTTTTCATATGGCCTGAAGTAGGTTCCAATGGTTTAGTTCCTGCTAAATTTTGCTTTTTTGCAGTGGTTTGAATGCATTGATGCTTTCTGTTTATGCAATAAAAAGTGCTTGCAAGCCACTTGCTCTAACCGACTACACGAAGGAATGCACAAATTTAAACGAATTTAGGGTGATCTCAGCAACCTCTTCTACCTAACTGCTAGGGCGACTCCCAAGTGCCTAGCTTTTTACGAATTTTCGAACTGGTACCGTTCGTGCCTCTCACAACTCTGCTCTACTGGGCAGGCATGTGGAACAGTAAGGGGAGTGACATTGAAGGTGATGGTCCAAACAGGGAGTCATGCTCCGCCGCTTACGGCAACGTTGAGGTCACACTACAGAGCACCAAGACCGGTCACTGCTGCATCTGTCGTGCCCTTGTTGCACACAGTAAGGTGGATATCAAGGGCAAGTGTATGACTAGCTCATTAGCATCGCTTGGCTATTTCTGCCTCCAACGGCCTTTGCGCTGACCAGAGATTGCATTGGACCTTCTAGCAAATGAACCTTCCTTCCACATAGTTGCTTGTGCACAGATAGTCATCTCCATGTAGTGGATCTTGGACAGCATCCTAAATGACCAACTCTAATGCATTGTAGGCCGTAGAAATTTGCGTGTGCATACAAATTATTATACTCTTGGTAGAGAGTTAAGATGACGTAAATGGGTCTGGAAAAAAATTCACATTTTCTTGACAAATTAGCGCAATATTCTCCAGTCTATGAATAGACAATCCACTGGCCCTGCCCCCATTCATGCTTCTCAAACATTTTCCACGTGTCATCAATAAGAAAGTTTGGCAGCTCTAACTTGTTCACTGGTGTGCTGAACTACTTCATTCCAACGAAAACATGTTGTTTTCAGTGTTTCAGCACTGGATCTGGAAGAATAGGCGCATTCGTTGCAAGTGACACGCTCGTAAGGTGCATCCAGTGTGTAATGCAGGTGGAGGATAGGCAGAGCGCGAGTAGTGCAAAAGCGGAAGAAGATGGTATGTCTTGGTAGGAATCCGTCAATGAAAATCCATCGGGTCTAGTCAGCACTATTCGGCTGCACGACCACNAACACGGTCTAAAACGGTGTCTTTGATTCATCCATACAATTTGCAAGGACTTACTAGCGATTCGATCAGGTTCTCTTGAAGCATCTTTTTATCTCTTATTCCTACTGATCCTAACTTCTTTATTATTGGTCGGGCATGAATTCCCTAGACTCATTAGAGCAGGTCAGTTTTTTCCTGAACATTTAATAATATGAGTGTTTGAGGCAAAAGAACGTTGGTGGGGGAGAGCAAGGGGCATAACCTAGGACAAAATGGATGGACTGCCTGGTCGACCAATTGTCTGACCAGCCAAACGAGAACTGACATTCCGACCGATTTCCTGACTGATGGTCCATACCTGTGCAATGAGGATGAAAATGCACTGGAAGCAGAGTCCATTAACGTACCGGCAACGAAAGTTGGGAGGTAAGTAATCCATACCACTCCTTCACTTATTTTTCATATGGCCTGAAGTAGGTTCCAATGGTTTAGTTCCTGCTAAATTTTGCTTTTTTGCAGTGGTTTGAATGCATTGATGCTTTCTGTTTATGCAATAAAAAGTGCTTGCAAGCCACTTGCTCTAACCGACTACACGAAGGAATGCACAAATTTAAACGAATTTAGGGTGATCTCAGCAACCTCTTCTACCTAACTGCTAGGGCGACTCCCAAGTGCCTAGCTTTTTACGAATTTTCGAACTGGTACCGTTCGTGCCTCTCACAACTCTGCTCTACTGGGCAGGCATGTGGAACAGTAAGGGGAGTGACATTGAAGGTGATGGTCCAAACAGGGAGTCATGCTCCGCCGCTTACGGCAACGTTGAGGTCACACTACAGAGCACCAAGACCGGTCACTGCTGCATCTGTCGTGCCCTTGTTGCACACAGTAAGGTGGATATCAAGGGCAAGTGTATGACTAGCTCATTAGCATCGCTTGGCTATTTCTGCCTCCAACGGCCTTTGCGCTGACCAGAGCTTGCATTGGACCTTCTAGCAAATGAACCTTCCTTCCACATAGTTGCTTGTGCACAGATAGTCATCTCCATGTAGTGGATCTTGGACAGCATCCTAAATGACTAACTCTAATGCATTGTAGGCCGTAGAAATTTGCGTGTGCATACAAATTATTATACTCTTGGTAGAGAGTTAAGATGACGTAAATGGGTCTGGAAAAAAATTCACATTTTCTTGACAAATTAGCGCAATATTCTCCAGTCTATGAATAGACAATCCACTGGCCCTGCCCCCATTCATGCTTCTCAAACATTTTCCACGTGTCATCAATAAGAAAGTTTGGCAGCTCTAACTTGTTCACTGGTGTGCTGAACTACTTCATTCCAACGAAAACATGTTGTTTTCAGTGTTTCAGCACTGGATCTGGAAGAATAGGCGCATTCGTTGCAAGTGACACGCTCGTAAGGTGCATCCAGTGTGTAATGCAGGTGGAGGATAGGCAGAGCGCGAGTAGTGCAAAAGCGGAAGAAGATGGTATGTCTTGGTAGGAATCCGTCAATGAAAATCCATCGGGTCTAGTCAGCACTATTCGGCTGCACGACCACGACAATCTCGATAAGGGCACCTCAACAGTGGACATCTTCCAAACTGTCCTTTGTGTTTGATCATAATGGCTGAAGGCTGTTCAACAGGATGAATGATGTCCGCTCACCTCAATCTTACATTTCTTTAGCAAATCTGCCTTCGTCATGATGCAGGGTTGGTCATTATTTACGAGGAGCTATTTCCAGCGGCAAACTTCTACGTGGCCAGTAGACAGGCATGCAGCCACATTAGCATGGCCGCTCACTCTATTCCAAGTTCATGCAATCTCGTGAGGTCAGCAACACATTTGTCGGCAAAACGGTTTTGGTCACTTGGAGTGCTAAACCATCCGCAATGTCAAGCAATTGCATGTTTATATTAATTTACTTCCACAAACAGCACGCTAGATGCACTTCATTGGACTTCAAATTAGACACAGAGTTCTGAACTTGGCAGAAGCACTGAGCTATGTGGACATTTTGGATTCCCGATGTCATCTAAACGAGGCCCATTCCACTTAATTTTGGTGCTTTAATTGAGTTTTTTTAACTCTTTGGACCATTAAGTTGGAGTCACAGCAATCGCTCTCTCTGAATGTAGCCACAAATGGAGTTGTGAACAAAACGACGTCATTTTCAACTACATCCAGAGGGGTTGGAAGCCCATACAATCCACTTCGAAGGAATCCTTTCGATGAAAAATGGGATACACGGACACTGAGTATGGCAGTCAGTATAACCCATAGAGGGTGAGAGGCTTGTAGCAGAAGCATGAGTTGAGGCTCAGACATGCGAGGTGGTTCACCAGGTCGGCCTTAGAGCGAAACTGTTTAAGATTGCAGCCCAAAGTGGGTGGTAAACTCTATCCAATGCTAAATACGGGCACGAGTCTGATAGCGAACAAGTTTCGTGAGTTAAAGTTGAAAAGCACTCTGAAGAGAGAGTGAAGAGTACATGAAACCGCATGCACGTAAACAAGTGGCGTCAAGCTGCTGGCCTGGAAGAGTCCACCGGCTGGAGTGGTTGTGTGCGTGCGTGGGTGGCAGTCCGCTTTTTGCAGTGGGGTGGTGCAAGACTGCGGTGAATGCGGCAGTCGGTGCAGTACGTGCCGGGTGGGTGCCGGAGCATGCCGCTGGTTTGTGTGTGGGCCTTTTAGTCGGTGTATTTTCTCTGTGGCGAACATCACGACCGGTAGAATTGCCAGTCTGCTGCGATCGAGTCGTGTCCTCCTGGTTGTTGCTCTACCGCACTCGTTGTTGTTGTCGTCGTGATGGCGAGATTGGTGGTGATGGCAAACGGTAGGCATGGTGAGAGTTGAGGCGGTTAGGTCAGGTGGACGCGATCGCGGACGGGATTGGTAGACGGCGTAGCGGTGCCTTGGTGCTGCTGCATGTTGGCGTGTGCTACCTGTCTTAACGAGTTACTCTCCTGCTCTCCTCCACTGTGACCGGGAGCGATGCGAGAGACTCGGCGGGCCGCAGTAGTGAAGGTGACTGTGCAAGGCATCGGGTTTACCCACCTCATCGTGGCCACTCACGCGTGGTCATGTTCATGGTATTCAACACACACGTCCTAGGTGCAATAGGTGTGCACGCAGCTGTCTATCAGCGGCATCACGCCTGGCTGGCGTGTTGCTCACAGATTAATGCTGCGGGCTCGACAGCGGTGTGGTGTGTGCGGCGGATGGCATAGCGATGCTGTCAGCGCATGTGAGTCACTTTTAGGCTGCCCTCCTCCAGGCTGACGCCTGCATAAACCCAACGTGCGGCGATTTCAAGCACGCTATTAACTATTTTGTGATATGCCATAAAGTAACAAAAGTGAGGCAGCAGGAGCAAACTGGCTGCAAATGCTGATGTGGAAGTGGACAGCAGCAAGACAATCAGTGCTTGCCATTGAACGGATGTTTCGGGTGCTTTGTGGTACTGGAAGCAAAAAGGCGTGAGTGGAAAGAAGTGAAAGGATTTGGCTAAGGCATCACGGGTCTATCTACATGCCACAACAATGCCGAGTTACCTAGACACCATGTCCGCATATATTAGGGCAGTGATTTTTGTAAGGAGAAAGTGTACTTCTTGTCGTTTAAACCGCAATGGGCCAATTCTACATCAGGCAGCTCAAAATCAAACACCTCGAAAAGCATAAACAATTCTTATGACGGATTAGTGGGATCGGGCAATAAAATGCTCTGCCTGNTGTCGTCGTGATGGCGAGATTGGTGGTGATGGCAAACGGTAGGCATGGTGAGAGTTGAGGCGGTTAGGTCAGGTGGACGCGATCGCGGACGGGATTGGTAGACGGCGTAGCGGTGCCTTGGTGCTGCTGCATGTTGGCGTGTGCTACCTGTCTTAACGAGTTACTCTCCTGCTCTCCTCCACTGTGACCGGGAGCGATGCGAGAGACTCGGCGGGCCGCAGTAGTGAAGGTGACTGTGCAAGGCATCGGGTTTACCCACCTCATCGTGGCCACTCACGCGTGGTCATGTTCATGGTATTCAACACACACGTCCTAGGTGCAATAGGTGTGCACGCAGCTGTCTATCAGCGGCATCACGCCTGGCTGGCGTGTTGCTCACAGATTAATGCTGCGGGCTCGACAGCGGTGTGGTGTGTGCGGCGGATGGCATAGCGATGCTGTCAGCGCATGTGAGTCACTTTTAGGCTGCCCTCCTCCAGGCTGACGCCTGCATAAACCCAACGTGCGGCGATTTCAAGCACGCTATTAACTATTTTGTGATATGCCATAAAGTAACAAAAGTGAGGCAGCAGGAGCAAACTGGCTGCAAATGCTGATGTGGAAGTGGACAGCAGCAAGACAATCAGTGCTCGCCATTGAACGGATGTTTCGGGTGCTTTGTGGTACTGGAAGCAAAAAGGCGTGAGTGGAAAGAAGTGAAAGGATTTGGCTAAGGCATCACGGGTCTATCTACATGCCACAACAATGCCGAGTTACCTAGACACCATGTCCGCATATATTAGGGCAGTGATTTTTGTAAGGAGAAAGTGTACTTCTTGTCGTTTAAACCGCAATGGGCCAATTCTACATCAGGCAGCTCAAAATCAAACACCTCGAAAAGCATAAACAATTCTTATGACGGATTAGTGGGATCGGGCAATAAAATGCTCTGCCTGGGCTTCCTTTAGGCACAACTTATATCAAAATTTGACCTCATGCAGTATGGAGTGACATTTATCACGAGAACAACGATGCCTCTTTGGGGACCATGGCACAATAGCAGTTGTAGAGGTGTTTTTCTTGGGCTTGTGCGCGATTTGAACAACGTCTCCCTTCTCCTCTAGCACTGGCTTTACTTGATCTCGACTAGGAATGTGCAAGGTATCGTCTTTGATGCCTTAACCAACAATCGGATTGAAATTGTTGACAGATGTGAACCCGCATCAAGTGTACAAGGCAACGAAGGGGCAATAACGCTCAATTACAATGTTATTGGGGAGATGACAATTAATCAATTTTGGGTTAAGATAGTGAATGCTGACATCAGTCTGATTTGCTGCCAGCAATATCATGCATGCTGTCTAAATGCGTTCTAGTCGTCTTTCGCCAAATTTAGACACTCCAATTGATCGGGCGAATCTTACCGAAACCAATTCGCCATGGCCCAATTGTTGTTATTTCCATCCACTTTACGGATCTACCTTCTGCGTATCCTTTGATTAGTCACATTTTGAATCCAGTTCGATTGGGGTCATTGTAATTAACCTCAACACACTCCTTGTGTTATTGGACGTAGGCCAGTCGATCAGATAAAGATCGACTACTCGACGTCGGGGCTTCTAATCGACAGTCCACAAGCACTGCGAACATCCTCATTTGCGTGTTTGTCTCATCAAAGTTACACTCAAAAAGGACCCACTTGTATGGATGCAAAGAAACACCTTTGAAGTGATGAAGAAGTCTTCAAGTTTCAGCTTATGCCTCTTCAGGGATGGCGCTATAGTTGTACCCACTTTCGGTAC
The DNA here is from genome assembly GCA_001693075.2 of Taenia saginata. Taxonomy (NCBI): domain Eukaryota; kingdom Metazoa; phylum Platyhelminthes; class Cestoda; order Cyclophyllidea; family Taeniidae; genus Taenia; species Taenia saginata. The sequence continues at coordinate 136,629 of LWMK02000189.1, forward strand.
CGTGCTATAGAACATGGCATGCCACCTCTTCATCACCTTTGCCTTCATTGCTTTGGAAGTACATACGGCACGAGGTGCTGTATTGACTAGCCGGAGAGTAGGAATGGCAAATTATTTGCACTGAATTACTAGTTTTCAGCCGCCATCCACTTGACCTAATTAACAGCTTTGGTTTTACCTCAGAAAGATGTTCCTTTTTGCCTTTCGGTTTCAGTGAATAGAACCGCGCTGTATCGAGTCGATTGAGAGTGGAGTGGAGGGGTGGCATGATAGGCAGTACCTACTTGAGATTTCGACGCTCTGCGCCTGTAGTATAAACATCTGAACTTGTTTCTCAACGCAATGTATAGATTGGGGCAAAGATTTATGGTTTGCATCGTAAAAGCATGCCAAGGAAAGCTGTAACTTGATTTCTTCACTGCACAACGAATATAGGTGGTTAACACCACCGCAAGAGGCTGCTCAGTTTATGAGACTAGAGATCGCAAAGTGACTTAAGCACTCCCTTTGCTTTTTGCTGTGCGTACTAGACTCTACTTCTTGTATTCAACTTTTAGGGACCTGGCCGTTTCCTTCTCAACATGCACCAATTTTGTTTAAGCGGGTAGTTTCGTGCACAGAAGTACTGTGCCGAGACATGTTGCAGCAAAAACGATTCCAGTGAAGGGTAAGTCCCAACCATGCTTAATTTTGCACAATTACGAGTTCATTNGAAGGGTAAGTCCCAACCATGCTTAATTTTGCACAATTACGAGTTCATTTCCACTGCTGATCCCCTCGTCTACTCCTTCAACTACCAGGGTCTCATTTGTTCTCCTCCATGCCAGCATGTATGCCAACTCCTCTCCGCCTCTTTTGCTCACTTCAACTAACCAGGCGACACCACTGCCGAAAGATTTGCCCTGCGTGCACTGATTTACATCATTTACCCTGCTTAATCCGAGT